>JARWCS010163200.1:0-14320 GCA_034783895.1 Geukensia demissa | reverse complement strand
GAAGTTTAAATTCTACTGTCATTTGGTGGGTGGCTGTCTCATGGACAATCATGCCACATCTCCTATTTTTATTTTAAAATTTTCACCCCCTCACTCAAAATCCTGATTTGGCCTGAGTACTATGAAAGCATGCACACAATGATGAATATTACATTATTCAAATCGTTTAAAATGCAAAGCACAAAATCATTGCATGACGATAAATACATACAAGATAATATATTAGCCGCGAGAATAAGAAGGGTACAGTAACAATTAAATTTTACAGACATATTCAGCTGTTACAAACAGCACAGAATCAAAGCTCATTGTCAATGTAATTATCGGAGTCGAGACGTCAAAAAAAAAATATAGCTTTCTCTGTATATCTGTGGTTTATTTTAAAAATAAATATTATGTTTATGGTAATGACGAAACAAGTCACTGATACACAGTAATACATTATCTTTGAATGGATATAGTCTTTGAGGAGAATGCTTTAAACAATCATCACTCCGGAAATTTTTTGGTTTTGGTCGCCATTATGATTTGGTTGACCGGTACGAAATATCCTTTTCAAAAATGGCAATGGATATCTTCCTACTGTCGTGACTACAAATCCGTTCCTATACATGTACCGGTTGTGACTAACATCGATTGTGACTGTACAGCGGCTTTCTCTACTGAGTAAAACGACGGGTGACACTAGTGCAGTTGCTTTCCCTTCCAGAGCACTTGAACTCACCCTGGTTTTTGTAGGGTTCGTGTTACTACAGCTTTAATTTTCAAAGAAGTGTTGTATGTTCTATGTTTGTCTTTCGTTTCATTGTGTTTTCCTGGTCTTGTCTGTCTTCTGACTTAACGAATTCCTTTTAAGCATTCATACCATCTAATATTAACGATGCATCAATTCCAAACTTAGAACATATGGAACAAAATCTATTAACCAATGTATGAACCCACGAGATAATAGTAAACAAAACACAATAACAAGTGAAATATGATAATTTTTAAAATTAGCAGTTCTATTTAAGATTACATAAGTAGAAATTGTACATCTACTTCAATTTTTAATTTATGTGCTGAAATTTTTAAATTTCACATTGATCTTTTATCGTCAGGGATTTAATTTCTGAAAGGTATTTTTTTTTATTTTGTATAAATTTGAAAAAAGCAAATAACTTATGCACAATAACGAATCATCACATCACTTGAGAAGCTTTGATCTCATCTAAAGACGGCAAACTTGTCCAAGACAAAAACGTTTTAATATATGGAAATGTGTGTTAATGTCACCTATGACACAAGGTGATTCGTTTTATCAAACTTTGAATTAACTATAAACCGTTCAATTCTACCAAGACAATAAGTTACCTCTGTAGGCGGGATTGCATTTCCTATCTCCCTCTCAACTTTCTGTTTATATGCAGTCGAAAATGAAATAATCTCTGTTGGTGAATCTCTCGATGGAACCTTTACCTTTAGATAAAAAAAACATATGCCACTTTTTTCCAAAACATTTAGAACCTAAAATGCTACTATATAACTAAACCAAACATGTTTATATAAAAATTTTCAATAAAACTAAATTTCATAATAAATAAGGAAAATTAAAACTACTATAATATTTTATAATAAATACTGTTTAAAACAAAATGTTTGAGGTTGAAGATAACCAATTAGGGAAAAGGAAAATCTCAGATGACAGATAAGATCAAATACCAAATAGGAAGGAAAAAAGACGGTCAACAGACCACAAAACAGAGACTAAGAAACAACTACTGCATAAACTTCGAAGGGCGAGCTCACATGCACAAAAAGTGTAAGCAGTTCCCATTACTTCTGATCTGTTGTGTTGCTCACATTTCGAGAAGGGGTTATTTATTTCTCCATGATATGTCAGCGATGTTAAACGAGGGGAGCTTTCACAAAAGCAGAGTGAGCAAGACTATTATAAAGGAAAGGGAGATGTGCTATGATTATCTATGAGACAGTCACCTAAAACGTATAAATTATATGTGACTAATATTGTTTTTGGAATAAAGATACTACAGAAACAGAAAGGTCTGCTTTTGATCTAGACTGGCACCTGGAATTGACAGTAAGTGCGGGTTAAGAACAAAACTTTACGTCAAGAGATGACTTTCAATTTCCGATTGTAAACTTTCCGTTCATGTCAAGCAACATTCCAGCCGCACCTGCACATGGAGTGTATATTTGTCAGTTGATACGCTACTCTAGGGCTTGTGCTTTCTATCAGGATTTTACTGATAGAGGGTTGCAACTGACAAGAAAGCTAATGAGCCAAGGGTTACCTTTTTTAGATGTTCTTCTGAAAGTTTTTGTCTAATAATACACATTTGGTTTGAGTATAAAAAAATAAAAACTGATAATAAATTTGTTTTGTTGAAATATGTCAGATACTCACGCGTGCTAATTTACTGCAAACACTTGTACAAACAGTTGTCAACCCTGGGTCTTCAACAACCTGACGTAATAAATAATAAACACGTATGACCGCAATGTCTAAATCACCTGCTTTGTCGATAAGACCAATCTAACAGTATTGTCACTTGAAGTCCACCGTCGTGCATAGTCCAATCAAAGTTTTAGATTATTTGAATTATTTCAATTTAAACTGAATTTATCTTAAGGTAGATCAGTATTGTTTCACTGCACATTCCCACTGAGCATGTGTATAAAATAGGGTATTCTGGTGCAATTTCTTTCTTAAATTTGCAAAAATTTAAGAAAGAAGTGTCATACCTTGGTATTGTATTCGCTAAAAATTAAGATTTGAACTCTATCTATCAAAAATTCAACATGTTTTTGCTGTAATCACAGACATATTTAATTTATTCCAATTTTTTTGAAAATATAAATTGAAAAATCTTAAAAGGGGAGTAACTCTTTAGAATTTTAAATACAATGAATGTACTATGATTTTGGTAAATTGTTTGGTACCGCAAAAACAAGAACGGTGACCCCCAAATTTCATTTTATTTTCTGAAAGCATATTATATAAGCTATCTTTACAATTTCATTTCAAAATTTTATCTGCCGGTTTTCTGTCTATCTCCAGAATTTTTTTTTCCTTATAAAAGCTTTGTAAAATAAGCTGTTATTGTACAAAAACTCGAAAACAACTTGCACCGAATATCAATTTGTTCCTTGTTTTTGGAAAAATGAATTTCGAACTTCAATCTATACCCCAGAAAAAAAACCTGTCAAAATAGCCATTTTGACGACAATTCTCAAAAGGTAAATGTTATCTTTTATTGTAATTTTATATATTTTGTATGTAAACGATCTTACTGTTTCAACAACTAAGTTGACTAAACGACACAGACTGTCTTCGTTTGTAACTGGTAGTTCTGATATAACTCTGACGACCATATCAGTCTCACACCCATGCTTGAGCATGTTAAATGCGCTGATTGCTTTACGCATTACCTCCTAGAAAAATACAGTAGTTAAAATATTGTTTTTCAGCGGATTCGAGAAATTTATAACAACCTAATATTGGTGCAACAATTTATAATTATCTGTTCCTAAAAACTACTAAAATGATAATAATATTCTAAAAACAATTTTACTTTTGAAAATGACATACTAATAAAATCCGTTCCTAAACTTGAGCATGTTAAAACATTTGATACTTTATATAACGACCGTAATACAGTGCGTTTGATGTTTTGTTCAATCTTTTCCATGTTGATATACAGTGATTTGATTAATGTTTGCAGAACTGGCTTATTCACAAAGCATTTATTTACCATCATACCGACTTATTTTTTGTTTGTTCTTCATATCTTTCCTTATGACCCTGAGAAAAGATATTACATTTGTAAATCAAGACAGGTAACCGTCGTTGTTGATTGTTTTGCAGTTTTATGATTTTTGCATATTCCTTTTCGTATTTGTTTTCAATCCAAGACTGTTTCAGAGTCATTTTAAAATTATGATACTTTATATGTTTAAATATAATAATGTTATGTTTCTTAAAAAAACAGTGACAAAGGTATTTTTTATTTACCTCTGTTGTCATAGCTTCCTGTTCTGTTGGGGCTGCTGATTGATCGTTTCGATCTACAATCTCCTTCGCATTTTCTGTGGAGCGATCCCGCCTTGGTTTTATTTGTTTGACTTTCATGTCTCTTACAACTTTTGGCTGATAAATTGAATTAGAATATTATAAAAAATCAAAATCCAATAACTTAAGATGCCTAAATTTACTTTGCAACATAAACCTAGTATAAATTACAGAAAAAACAAAAAATACATAAATTTATATTTAAATGCAGCTCTAGTAAATATCTTTGTGTATACATTTTATTTTGAGCAATGCATTATACTATTGCCTCCATATTGGTAATTTCGTTCGATGTTTCCTTTATTGTTAAAACCACAATGATCTGTCTTGTTTAATTGAGTACTCTAGATTTTAAATTCTCTAACAATGTTTTTTTTCTAATTTTTACTACTACAGAAAAGACAACATTCCAAAAGAAAAGAAAGGAATTTGCAAATTAGATGTTTATATCATTATTAGTATAGACAGTTTAAAAAAGCATAAACAGACAAATACCGTAGGTCGATTACAAAAAACCATGTTGAAAGAAAACGGGAACAAAAGTATATCAAGCTACATTGAAAATAAAAGATTATGAAATATGACTTCAAATATAACACAAGAGAAAAGTTATGGTGTTGTGTCATTGTAAGCTGTCCTTGCTCCATGAGTGCCACCAGTCATGTTACTAAGTTAGTCATATTCTGTAATATTAACAAACAGTTAAAGTAGAGTTGCGACTTTTAGATTTATTCGTTGTCATTTGTGACATGAATGTTTTACATTTTGGCAATCAAGTCTGGTAATCGAAAATTTTCCAAAATTACATAAATCTATCAAAGGCTTACAGTTAGTCATACTCTGTGATAAGAAACAAACAGCTAAAGTTCAGAGTTGCGACTTTAAAAAGTTGTCGTAAGTGACATGAATATTTTACTTTAGTCAATCAAAGTACAGTAGCATAAATTCTCCAAATCATTAAGAATCCTTGGTATATTTCTGAATTTAAAGAAAAAAAGTTGTAATGGACTAATTAAATGTATTGTATATACTTACTTTAACATGTTTAATATATCCTGGTGTCAGTCTAAATGATCTATCAGTAACAATCGCATCTTCTTGCTGTAAATTTCACAAAAACAGTAGCGCTACAAGTCATTATACAAACTATTCAAAAATGTAATATCTGATATCGACAACTCTGAATTGTTTGTCGATTATAAGCCTTTTCATGGTGTATTATCTTAAATTTTTGGTCATCTTTTCTTAACTGTGGTTGAGATTTTATTTGATTCCTTGTTGATCCGTCAAAATTGCTTCAGTTACAGTTAGTATTTCGTTGTTAAATAATGCCTATTGGTGTTTTTTTTTCATATTCTTCTGTAGAATAAATATGTACAAGAACGTAAAGGAAAAACTGTTTAATTATAATAAAATATATGCAGCAGTAATTAATTATTATAATAACAATTGATTTTTAAACCGGGGTAGGAGACGATAATATAAAGGCCGCATACCTCATTGTCTACAAGTATTTCTGGAATATGATCGATATCTGGTTTCCGTTTAGAAAAGACAGACTTCTGCAATTTCATTAAAAACTTCCTATCGTAGATGATTATGTTTCGCCTCATCTCATTTCCTGCAAACAAAAAGTTTTACGCCCAAGATTAAAGGTTCCGCATTGGTTTTATAGCGTTCCAATGTTTCAAAATTTTTATAATACTTTCTATTGTTTGGGTTCGTATCTAAGCGTATGGCGTTTAGGACAGAAGTCGGTCTGCATATATATATCAATTCAGTAATACTTCATGATATTGTCTTTCAAATCGGTCGGCCTGTAATTAAAACGGAGTTTAAATGAGGAACCCTCCGTTAATACAGAAATTTGAACTTTTGTAATGATAACTTGATAGCTAAAAGCTGTCAGTGTACTTCTTACGTATAAATGACGAGACGTCATTAACTTGTTATTGTTGCTTTGGAAAAAAAACAAGCGTATTCTACTTAATGTGGTGAACTGACTGCGATTGATAAACCTAAATTATTCCATGACTTAAAACGTTTTTCACATAAGCTTTGATATCCTTGTTATTTTAGGCAAAAGGAAAGGCTTTTCAATATATTTTGCTTATCAGATATGCCAGTTCGAAACAGACCTATTTTTGCATATTTTGCCCTACATAGGTCTATTTCGAACTGGAAGATCATTTTACAGACACAGAGCTATCGCAACTGCACCACAAGCTGATTAGAATGTCGGAAGAAACAGGAAATTTCTTAAAAGAGTTCCATTCAAAATAAAATATTACTAATGTTGAATGGAGAAGGTGACCTTTGAAGACAGGGGTCTGAAAGTAGAGGTGACCTTCAGGGCAATTTTAGATGGGAGTTGGCAGAGTTGTCAAATATATGTTAGATGAGTATTAACACAGTCAAAAGAGTTGTTTGGCTATATATTTACAAACTTCATTGTTTGAAAAAGATTTGATTGTTGGCCTTTTTTTCCAAATATTTATTTGCTAACAGAAGGAAAAATACTATATCTGACAATAGCCGTTTAACCAATAGATTTCAAAGAATATTCTTAAATTCTTATCTCATGTATCTGTCAACAGAAAATCGTTTTCAGTTTAGGAGGAAACAAAAGCCTCTTTAAAAATATAATGACCGTGCAAACAATTTTACCTTTGGAAAAAGTGTCTGTTGTTTGTTGTATAATTGGTTCTTGATAAGTTTGTTTACTGAAACGATCTTTTCTACTTAGTTTTGGTTTTGTCGTAGTTTCAATGGTACTTCCACAACTACTGTTCTTTTCTTCAACCGCAACAACTGATCCCCTAATCTACAGTTAAAAAGTAGACTCGTGAACACTTAATACTTTCATTCTTTGAGTTATTTTACTATATAAGGTAAAGATATGGGATATATTTCAAAGAGGCCCACTATATCTGCTTTAAAAACTCCAAGGTCAATGGATTTCCACAAAGATTCAACATGGGTAGAATTATTTCTTAAAATGACTTGCCTGAGATTCTTTCTTTAGAATATATGCAATTTCATGTACTTGAAAAAAAAAGAAATATTTTTACAATTTGTACAATCACACCATCAACATACTAATGATTCAACTAATAGACTAATCAACAGCAGGCGGTCAGCTACAATGCTATAATTTCCGACTATATTCAACCAGTTACTTTTCCTATGACAGTACAAAAGTTCCCTGCTCAGTCTACATATTGATTACTTGCTTGTTAACTTGTTCAGGTCCTGAATATGACTGAAATATTGACACTCGACGTTAAGAAGTAATCAATTAATCTTTCCAAGGCACAGCCTTTTCAAAGTTATGGTCTAGTATTTTAACATCCCCAGTAACCAACGTATGCCTCTTCAGGGGTTTTATCTGCAGACCGAGACGCCAACCTGTATATTTCTATATATTTACCCCTGCTTCCCTCACGATGCGGTACAATAAGGATAAAAGATATCAAAATATATCTCATTTTTAAATAAAATGCAAAAATTATTATAAATTCATTTTAAATCTAGGATTACAAATTTTGATTTTTAGTCCTGGAGTCCCTTTGACTATTCCATTTGACTGATATCTGTCAGACCATTTTGAGTTTCCCAGCATTTATAATATTTTCATTCGAGTTTTTTAATGTACAAAAAAACTTATGAAGAAAGAAAAGAAAGATAAAAATATATAATTATAATTAGTAATTACCCGATTTGTCAAATCATCTTGCTTTGATATTGATACACTTGGGCCAGACTTTCTGAGTTTTCCTTCGTTGATATTTAATGTCTTTTTATCATCGTTTTCAATAGACTCTTCCTTTGAATAACTAGCAAATATATCTGGCTCCGTCGATGTCGATGGATACACAAGCTTTGGAATGTATGGCGTGCTGGTATTTGAACATGGATATACTAATTTTGAACTCTGTGATATAATTGAAACATTTTCCGCACCTGAACTATAAGCTTTTGGTTCAGTTTGTAAATTAAATGCTAGTCTAGAGGTTAAACTTGTATTTGAAGGATTTCCTGTTCCTGATTTATCAACTCTTGGATTGGAATCCTTCCCGGTCAAAGTTTGCTCAGTATTTTTAAAACCACCCTGAACAGTTGTTTGAGACGGCGATAATGGATTGTCATGCGACCTTCTGAAATAGGAACTAGTTTGTTTTGTTCCAGACTCTGTAGTATCTTCAGAATATGGATACTTTAGCATTTGATATGAAGATAATGGCTGGTTCATTTGATCCATAGACTGTGAGATTGCTGCTTCGGAACGAATATGTTGTTGTTGCATTTGCTGCATACTGCTTTCTGTGGTATACATGTAGCTAACATATTGTGGATATGATGCGGAGGATATTGGTTGTTTTGCCTCTGCAGAAAACTGGGGTAGTTTAGGTGATACTAAATGCGAGTCACCCGTAAGTACTCTCTGTTTTAAAGCGGTTATAGAAGGCTCCTGAGGACTGACCAGTGTGGAAAGTGGTTGTTGTTTGTTGAAGTAATAATTTGCAGGAGGAATTTGCTGTTGAGTTCCAGACTGTAATAGTGACTGCTGTGTTGGTTGCTGGTGTTTTGGCAAAGAACAGTCATGTTCTGGGTCTGTTTCTAAAGGTCGGCTTTGTGAATTTTTCAAACAATGTTGTGAAAAAGACTGGAGATTACTAGTATTAGATAGTTGGGTGGTTTTCTGGTTAGAAGTCGACAAGTTTTTTTCCTGTGTAGTAACAAAGTTATTCACTTTCGGTTTAGGTGCTGATATAATTGGTTTAATACCAACAGTTTTCTTCAGTGTTTCCTTTTCTGTTAATTTCGTCGGCATCAAATCTTTATAATTTCCAATTGATGTTGTATCTTTGGAATTCGATGTATTGTTGAAATCGAGAGTAGTGCTACATTTAGTTTGAAAAGAATCTTTGTCCTGTCGCTGTTGAAGCCTTAGGTTATCGCTCAAATTCTGCTCACTTGGAATGCCTGGACTAGAAGATAACTTAGAATTCGTTTTTAAGAAGGAAATAATATTAGAGTTCATGAAATTCACAAATGCGACGTCTGCTGGTTTTGCATTTTCTCCTGAACATACTTTGGGTTGCTGCACAGGTGATGTGGCGTCTTTATTTTGAATCTGCGAAGTACAGGATTTTGTTATTACAATGACTATATTTGACATGCTATAAATTTGCAATGTTAATTAATTGAAAAGTGATATCTACTAATTATTTTGTATACCACGTCTCAGAAGTTTAAAATAGGAGATGTGACATGAATATCCATGAGACAGCCACCCACCAAATGACAGTCGAATTTATACTTCTACAGGTCCAATTACGGCCTTCAATAATGAACTGGAGTCCATACCATAACAGAAGCTGTAAGAGGCCCCAAATTCAAAATGTGAAACTATTCTTTAAACACGACAATCGACCTTATCTATTGAAATGATGGTGAACAAACAAAATTAAAGGACTATTTAAACAACGACAACCACTGGACTACATGTTCCTAGCTTAAGTTGGGCACAGTAATTATGTGGCGGTGTTAAACCAGTTGGTTACATCCTTTATTTGCAAGTATAATAATTCAGACAAACCACACAAATACAGAAATAAACCTGTAACATACGTTTTTTTTCGATACTGCGCATTTCATCTATCCATTTGTACCAAAACGATTTTAAAAATAACTACAAATTAATGCAATTCCAAAAGATTAAAGATGGATGCACAGTGTAAAACACACGATTATTCCTGACTGTCTTATAGGTTTATCGTAGCACTTTTAATTTGTTTTTATCTTGGACATTTTTCCATACGGATGATATAAATATTTAACAGTCGTTTTTGTATTTTTTTTTTATTCCGACCATTTTCGTGTTTTCGTTTGTACTAAAAGTCATTTTCTTTTACTTTTTAATAATCCTAACTTGAAGGTTTACAAAATTATAGGTTGATCAAGTAAAATATTTCAATTTTTTATTTCTTTCAGCCAGCCAAAATATTTCTTCTTCCAGACTGTTGAATTTAGAAGCAAATATTGTCCTTTCGCTTTTTTTGTACAGAAATGTGGCAATAAATAATTTTTACCTCTTTCTTAATTTCGGTGATTTCTAGATGCAATTTCTGATCTGTAGCAGCCTGATTTATTACTTTTGTCGACGATACAGATTCGGACTTTTGTTTTAAAGCAGTGCTGTTTGCTTTACTGAAAACATCAGTTCTCTTTTGAGTATATTGTTGGCCATCACCAGCTTTCTTGCGTGTGAGAGTCGCAGATTCAGAAGTTTTGCCGAACAGATCCTTTTCAATCTGATTGTTTAAATTTACGGTTTTGACAACTGGGGGTATCCATATTTCTGGTTCTTCGTTATTTTCACCTGAATACTTTGATGGTTCGTTTAAACTTGTTTCCAGTTCGATTTCTTGTAAACCTCTTGAGCTTGTTTCGGTCTGTTTTGTTTTTACTACATGTCTAGTTTTTATCTGATTGTAGATATGACCATGGCATTGATCTGTTTGTGTTGAATTCTCTACTTGACCAACCTATCAAAAAAAGCTAAAAATAAATATTTTGGCTTCCTGCTAGACCTCTTATTAAATCCGTTTGGCATGTATTTGTTTTGGACTCCAGTTGCTTGAAACAATATCAAGAAATATGTGTAATGTATAACCTTTCACTATCATTACCAGTTTAAGTAAAAGAGAAAATAGCATTTGTATCAACTTATAGCCTGATTAGATCATATTATAACTTTCCAGTACTTTCGTACAACAATTATGAAATGATAATGTTGACAAACTGTGGTTCCAGTACTCTTATTTACATTTTTGGTGTGTGAATTAATTTGAAAGTTCTGACTTCACGCTTCAACTTGAAAATCTTCTCGCATACTTTAATTTCACAGGCTAGTGGATGCCGCTAAAGATCGACTGTAAGTTCCCAAAGGGTATAACCTTCCTAGTCTGATTACTTCGTTGCCATTAGGTTTTAATAATGATACCTTGATTATATATAAGTTCGATAGTTTCCTTTCAGATTAGACAAATTTGACACTATTCCGACTTTGACCTCCCAATTTGACTCAAGACAGCTGACGTGCGCGGAACAGGGGTAAGCTAACCTTTCCGGAGCAACCGACACCAATCCTAATTTCTAAACCCCTAAAATAACGGAAAAATTCATTCCTTGCATTGAACATGATAGATATCTTGCCGATCGATTTGGCTGTCTATTTTGGTTTGTTTGGTTATGTGTGCTCCATTAAACAATGTTGTATTTCAGCTTCCCATGCTTTGGTTCGCATTCTATTATAGATGAGAGGTTACTTCTTATAATGAAGATATAGCTAGCATATCAAAATCATTCGACATCGGTTAACCTGTATTTTGAAGAGGAGTTCATGAAATCGAAGCCTTTGCTCTTTCTTCCTTTTTGTTTGTTTCAGGTTTTGTCTGGACTAACGTCACTAAAAATGCTTTTGATAAACAGATCGTCTGTCCTACCGTAAGTATGACCCTCAGATGGATTTATCTTTTATTTTTTGCGTTTCTCTTTGGTTTGTTTTCTTATGGTCACTGTACTCTTGAAGTTAAAAACAAAAAACCAATCTACTGATTCAAAATTAATAACAGTGGTATTTGGATCTTTGGAATTGCTGAATGTTTTACTGGTGTTGCTTGCCCTGCTCAGAATTTGGCAGATAAGCAATGACCACTGAAGTAAGATTGGCTCTCAATTTTTTTTTCTTAAGAAATTCCATACCTTCTTTTTCACCACGTTGTAATCGTTCGTTTTATTTGATGTTGCTAGAGATAGTAATAAACCAATCACGTGGTCACAACAGCCAGTATCGCTGTGAAAACAAATAATTGTAAGCCATTAACGTGTATAGCAAATTGTAAATGTACTACAAGCAGTGAATTGTGTTTGCTTGTTTTGTTTGTTTGTTTGATTGGAGTTTAACATTTCAGTCATATTGCGGCGGTCAGTTTTACTGGTGGAGGAAGCCGGAGTACCCGGAGAGAACCACCGACATTTGGGCAGGTAACTGAAAAACCTTATCACGTGCGATGCGAGTTAACTTAACCCGTTTTGTATGATACACCGTATATGTGATAGGTTACAGTGATCTTTACAGGTAAGTTTAAATCAACTACCTAGACCACTCGGTCACCCAGGCCCCCTCAGTGAATTGTGCAAAAGGTCAGTATTTCTAAAAGACAAAAAAATAAAAGTAAAATTTCAAGTCTTATGGTAGTCTAGCAAATTAATCATGCATGAAATGTTGAAATAAGATTGCAATTGTTGAAATTAATGGTTTTTACATTTTGCCCTTTTAATATAACATTTGGATTTATTTTTTAAACATTATATTTATTATAAATATATGTTTAATATTTGAAAAAAGGAAACGTAATTGAAAATTAAAAAAGCTATATTTTCGTGAACTTAAACCTGACCGTTTTGTGTACTTTGTGAACGAAATGTTTATAGACGATACGTTTAAATACAGTTCAAAATAGTTGAACTAGAATATTTAAAAGAAAGATTATGTTTATCAAATTTAAGTTTCTGTAGCCTTTTAGAGCAATATCACAGGTCATCTGGCTTCCAAGTTTCAAAGATATTTTATCACGACTTCCTTGGCTTGTTAACATTACACTCGGTAGTTGTCCCTGCCGTCGGAGTTGGCTTCTCATTTCGATTTGTTTGGATTTGAGTGCTTCTTTTGCTATATTTGAATCTTTGACTTCCTTTGTTTCGGTTCTATTGCTACTGATGAGAGGTTACTCCTTGAAATGTACATATAGCATACCTAAATTTTCCATATTTATTTAAAGTTTTGTATATAGCGTATTTATCCAAAATGCCGAATCAATAATTTTCCAATCGGTTGTGTTTTAATTTTCAAAGATGCTTTCAATCTGTTGAACAAAATTGATATAACTAGATCATAGCACTTTGATTAATTTAACTTAGATGTTTCATAATCGCGTTAGTTTACGTGAACGTGACGTACATTCTTATTTTTTATCTTTCTGTACTTTAAAAATTTTTTCCAGAGTCTGTTCTGATTCTTCAACAGTATTTTTCGGATAAAAATACCTCAGTATTTCTGAGAGCGGTACTTTTCACACAAACATCCACTCTTTTTCCAGGTCAATTAAAATTTTCATTTATAATTGAATTAATTATTCCTTAACCTACATTTAAAAGATTGACAAAACATATGCAACTATTTATATAGGTCACGTTTGGAAAAGTACACTTGCATAATTGTGCAATTAAAAGGTTATAGTTCAAGTTAGCAATTGAATTCCAATTATTTACTTCACATAAAGTTTTTATATATAATTGTCCTTCTAAGAAATTTAAAACATAAAGTCAATAATTCTATTTGGTAAATGTCAATCTGCTACAAAAGACACAAATTACAGAATATTTCTTGAAATGATCATTCAATAATATACTGAATATCAAATCTCTTTTGTTATTACTGAACAAATACCCAGAACGTATACAGAACTTATAGCATGATTGTCAAAGAAATGACATGAAGAAAACTGTATATCAAATCGCATTTGGTATAGCTATTCTAATTTCCTCAAAAAAACTTGAGCATTGTTTATAGATGACATGCACTTGCAAATAAAATGTGCTTCAAGGATAGTTTAAATGATGACCACTTTTATTACGAAAATGACATGAAATGTTGTAAATGTCAGAGACACCACACTCCAACCACGAGAAAAAAAAACAGATGTAATTTACTAATCTACAGGTCTCCACAAGGCCTTTCACATGAGTGGAATACCACGTCTTGATAAAAAATCTTAATCACCCAAAATAAAAAATCGTGTTGACATAAAATAATACTGTTGTTTTAATATTTTTTTGGTGAGTTGGTGCGGATGTTTATTCTGAGCCAGTTAAATTTTGATCTCATCAACGGTAAAGCCCATTAGCCCATCCAACGAACAAATCTCACAAGCCCATCCCAAAAGCCCATCAAAATTGAAGCATATGAACCCAACCCATTAGCCCATCCTTTTTTTCTAGTACACCCCCTGGAGCGTAAAAGGTTCCCAAAATAACGTGTAACGTGTAAATCGTGTGCGTGTAACGTGTGTGTGTGACGTGCGGATCGTGTGCGTGTGGTTTGCGTGTAACGTGTGGTCCAAATCGTATAACAGTTTTCATTGGTCGATTTTAATCGTGTAACGTGTGATTTTCAATTGT
>JARWCS010162871.1:2371-14330 GCA_034783895.1 Geukensia demissa | reverse complement strand
CAACAATGAACCAGAGTCCATACCATAACGGAAGCTGTAAAAGGCCCCGAAATACAAAATGTGAAACTATACATAAATGTTTATACTATTTAATGTCTTGGCTTGTCAATAGACACAAACGATAAACACCTACTAGCCGAAATGAAAGCAGAAGTAAACGGCCACTGCAAAATAATACCAAGAAAGTCAGGTCATTTCATAATTCCATTTTAGCTATTTCGAAACGATGTTACCTATAAATGCATTATCAGCCAAAATGCCAATGACCGTCTTTAAATTGAAGACAAATGTCCTTTATTAAGAAATGCTAACACATTATCTTAAAGATTTCAAATCTGTTATTAAATGTCAAGGTCATTGGCTTTCGCTGATTTATTAATCAGAGCAGTTTCCGTATGATTTAAATTTCAATACAAATTGTATTATTTCTTTTTCTTTGAAAATATTCCAACAAATGGGCAAGGATATGGTTGTAATCGTAATGTGTTCTTTTGATCTGTTCTTTCAATGTGATTATGAAATACTATATCATAAAAATAGGAGATGTGACATGATTGTCCATGAGACAGCCATCCACCAAATGACAGTCGAGTTTAAACTTTTACATGGAACTGTTGACACTTACGATTTTTCCACTTTTTACATTACACCTCCCCATAACCTTTGAGTGGGCATTTAAAAAAACAGATAAAAAATATAACTGCTGTTATAGTGATCGAGCTGTACTCTCGGATGAAAGGTTACCACAAAAGATACACTTAGTGGACTTGTGATGGATGACAAATCCAATTAACTTTCTTTTTGACAATATTTACATCAAGTTTGGCGATAAAATCTATCGACAAATTGTAGGAATTCCTATGGGTACCAATTGTGCCGCTTTTATTGCAGATTTATTCCTTCACTTTTTTGAATCCCAGTTTTATGGCTTAGCTCCACAAAGATCCTTCTTAATCTGATTTAATAGATAAATTCAATAATACTTATCACGATATCTTTGTAGTTAATAACCCGGACGTCAGTTGTCCTTTTCTGGTTTTAAATGTTTCAGTTTGCCTCATACATTAGTGTAGCTGACAATATTTTCTTGAATAGCTTCATTGGACAAAACATTGTCCGCGAAGCCAACAAGGTCGAGACCAAAATCCAATTTGTTCTCTCCCCCAAAAACCAAATTTTGCAGCCTTAAAAAGAATGAACCGAAACTGATGAGTCCAATACTGTTTAGAATTGTCTAGAATCTAATCCATACTACAGGTAGCGAGTAAATCATTTAGATGAGTTAATGCAAGGATAATGCAAATAATGTGTTATAATTAACAAAAATTGTAATAAAAAAGAAGATAAAGATAGAGTAGAAGAGGGTTTCGGCCCAAAGTTTTCTATATTCATTTGTAACGAATTAGATTTTTGCGAAAATTTTACACCATATTGCACCAAAAAATCCTTTTCTATTTTCACGTACATTTTCACCTTTCACCTTTCCTAACAGGTTGTAGAATTTTTTTTTAATTTTCCGCCAAATCTATTCGGAATGTTTGCATCGACATTCTCCATTGAATCATTAGAGAAAGAGATTCTCTCCTGAATTACAATATTTCTCAACTGTCGATCGTAAGATATTAAAATTTCAATCAATTCGACAAGTCTTGCGATTAAAATTTTAAAATTTAACGATCTCGAGTTAAACAATTTTTAGAATCCACTGGATACAATTAGATTATCTATATTTCTCCCCTCATTCACCGAAGTTCAAATTTATTTCTCATATCAGACAAACGATTCATTTATTAGAGTTTTGAAAAATTTATTTAATATTTGATATACTTCCAATTGCGTAAAGTTTCCAATATTTATTTTTAACTCACTTTTTGCAAGGAATGAATTTTATTTCCAAAATACTCCTGACCCCTTCCCCGAAAGTATATTGGCCGACCCCTGACGGTTTTCGACGTAGACTTTTATACTCGCTGTTGGCCTTAAATCTTATTGAAACTTGACTATGGAATCGCGTTAAACGTTTAACATTACGATTGCGAAGTCCTGTTAGAAAGCTTCCCCACCATACATTGTATAAATTACTGCTGATGGTAACATGCCGTCAGTCGTACGCTGGTTCATTTTTTAACACCCCATGATCCATTCCACTTTGAAGGTATATTGTCTTTATATCTGGCTTCAGTTTCCATTGGGACGGTAAATTGTCTTCATGGGTTGCTTTAAATTCCATTGGGGAGGTAAAGTTTTAATGTCTGGCTTCACATATATTCTATTGGGTAAGTAATTTTTTAATGTCTGGCTTCACATTCTATTGGGTAAGTAAGTAAATGACTAACATCAAAGTCCGTGAGGTATATATTTTTTTTTGCCTGGCATCACATTCTATTTCATATTCTATTTGGTAAGAATTTTTTCTGTCTGGCTTCGCATTGCATTTTGTAAGTAAATTTTCTTTATGTCTGACTAAACATTCTATTTGGGTACATGTATGTAAGATTTCTTTATGTTTGGCTGCACATTCCAGTGGGTCAATAAAATTTCTTTATGGGTTGCTTCACATAGCATTGAGTAAGTAAATTTATTTATGTCTGGCTTCACATTCGATTTGGTTTGTAAATTTTCTTATTGTGTGGCCTAATATACACTTTGATATGAATATTTTTCAATGTCTGGCTTCACATATGATTGGGCATGAAAATTTTCTTTTTGTCTGACTTCAAATTCCGGTAGGTACATGTACATTTTTTTCTTACGTCTGGCATCACATTCCATTTGCATTGGTAAGTATATTTTTTAGTCTGACTTCATGTTCCATTTTGTAAGTACATTTTCTTTATGTCTGGCATCACGTTCCATTTGAGATGTAAATTGTTTTTATGTCTGGCTTCATATTTCATTTTGTCAGTAAATTGTCGTTGTAAATTATAAATCACAACATTCGTGATTGTTTTCACTTTTTCAGTCTTTATAGAGATCGTTCGCAAACGTGTTCTGTTAAAAACATACAATGATCCAATGTACCAATGTTTATTTTACTGGAAGTGTTTATAAATAAACATCTGAAATTTTTGCTATGTGTATATGTTGTTGTTTAAGTTCTGGATTTAACGATATTGCTCTTAGGTTCTATTCAATAATGTTCACCGATAATTCTTTTATCTATTATATTTTTTATAACATTCACCACGTTCACCAGTAAAATGCCTCGAGATTTTGCAATGCACTCTACGAGGACGGAAATGAAATCTAAATTGAGCACACATTAATGGATGTCTTTCCTATAACCTGTTCAATAACGTCCGACAAATATCCTCAAATTTGAATTTCCATTACAAATGTACTGTTGTTTTTTGCCATAAATGCGATTCACGTCAAATTGTCAGGGTCAGCTCATGTAATTAGGAAAATGACAAAATTAACTTAGTGGTTTCCAGATAATATTTACAGTACGTTAGACCCCATGACCATGGCCGTGTTTTAATACTTGTCGTAAAAACAATGTTGTTTGTTCGAGGCGTAAACCAATTAGGAGAAAAATATCTAAACGAAATTTGAAAATTAACAACTTCATTAGAAAAAATGACTACAACTACAAATTACTTCAAGAAATAGGTATTAAAACAGCTGGTTTACATTGACGTGTACTTTTTGTATAGATCGATAGTTTTAAACATCCCGATACTGATACTGCAGGTGAAAATTTGCATATACATTTTTTAAAATGCCCACCATCCGAAGGTTTGAAAGCCAAACATATTTAGACAAAACATTAGGCAAAAAAAAAAAATAGTAACGTCAACTATGCTTAAATGCCAAAACCATCTAAAATCATAGTTGTATCATTAGCTGCGCCTTCATCCAAACACATCGCTGTAAATCATCTACACTCTTAAATAAGAAAATTAATAAATCATAAAAAGAAAATTGATATTTTTTTCTTATGATAAAATTTCTTTTTTGGCTCAGGTCGAATTTCAAAGATGTTGCCCTTTTTCTGAACAATAAAAGACAATCTACATCTTATCTACCTAGCAATGTTGATATAAGTATTTAAAAGGACACTGTAGTAACTGTTTTATGTCATGTACTAAGTACTGGGGAGGCTTGAGTACTCACGCACATGTTTTAACCCGCAACATTCGTTGTGTGCCAGTCCCATGCGGTGAACCTGTCGTTGTTCTTTTGTTTAAGTGTTACTTGTTTTTACTTGTATGGCCGACAGTTCTTTCCGTTGAATATTATCAAATGTGATTTTTAAAGCTTTTTACAGATTAGGGTGTGAATATGTTTCCATTATTGAAGGCCATAAGACAACCTGAAGATGTTTGTAATTTATATGTTTTGGATTCTTTTTCTATAAAATCGGTTTCATACGTCGACATTTACCTGGGAATCTACAGTTGAGAAATATAAAAAACAACAAACGGAAAGGCTTCGTTTTTCTAATATTCAATTTTTTCATATATTGGTAACAATACTCAAACCTTCCCAACCTATGGAGCATGCATTTTACTGGTCATTTTTCAAGTAATAGCTTTTATCAATCAATAAGTTTTTTAACGTCTCACAACATAAACCTTACGCAAGGGTTTGTGTTGTAAACGCAGATAGCCTTGATAGTCTTTTTAAAAGAGTATTTGTTTTTCAAAATACCCAAAATAACACATTTTTCGGTTATATTAGATTTGCTCCACCACTCAACACTTAAATATGGATCTGATAATAAACATATTAAGTTAGTTGGTTGAAAACTTTCTATTTTTTGAAATGCGTTTACCCTTATTTGTCGGTGTTGGTATGACCTGTGTTATTTGTTCTTTAAATTTTTTCATTTTTTTGTTTTCTGCTGTTTGCATTGGAGTCCTTGACTTTGTTTCTGATATTGTCATATCTGCTGTTAAACTGTAACTTCCAGACGAACTCTTCTGTTTAATTGCTTCTTTATTTGTTGTTGTGTTGACTATCAATGGTTGTAGATGTAGATTATTCGGATGTTTTTTTTTATTGTTCTTCACTGCTGATTCACATCTAAAGGTATCGTGTCACAGATTGAAGTCATCAATGCCGACGTCTTCAAAATGAATGACGTGATATTGCAGAGACTGAAATTCAACCAAAGCGATAACCATCCAGTGAAAGCATTTCGACTTTCAACTTTTGAGATTAAAGCATCATTAGTAAGTATTTTTTATCCTCACCATGCAGTTGACAAGCTAAATGTGTAAATAATTATAAAAAAGAAAAACATCAACTAATTTCTCATTTAATTTTTTTTTCAAAATCCAATATAAATTCACCTGCGCCCAAAGCGTTTTTTTTTTATAAATTATAAATTTAAAAATTTCAAAGATGCAGACAATAACAAAATATTAGTACAAAGAAAGATAATTCAAATGCAATATATGAAACAAATATAAGTTGTGCTGTGAATCGAGGAAAGTCGAACAATATCCAATCCATACAACGAACATATTGAAAATAATCTTTTTATATTAAAAACTAATTCAGTTCAAATCAAAATTTATATGAATTAAATAGGTTTTACATGTACACAATATCGAGACTTACTGACTTAGGATTCTAATATCGTATTAAAGGATGTTCTCTTTTCAATTTCACAAAACAAGACTTTAAAATTGTTTGAGGGAAAAAGAAGAAAACATAATATGATTGGATCAACATGCTCGTTTCTTTTTTCTTGAGGAATGAGGTCTCGGTTTTCATATTTTTACTGGTGCCTGGAGATTTCCCCAAAGCTCAGCCAACAGAGTTAACTCAGCGCATCCCTGGATGGCCGATAGGGGAGGAATTTTCTTTTGGAGATCGCCAGGTTATAAAACGAAAATCCTGATCTGAAACAAAGCGGAAGACACGCCCATGTACCTCATAGATTTCGATAAACGAGGCGGCTTTAGGCCGCTACAAATCTCTGAATTGGTTGATACTACCCAGTACTACCCTTTTCTCAGGACAGTCAAAAAAAAAATCGTTGCTATTTTTATCCTTTGTATCTGATAGTTGATAAACTAATAACCGTACTGTATTTACATGAAATATTTGCCGCTGCAACGTAAAGCAAGCAACAATTATCTGGTCTTATGTTTTGCTCTACAATTTTTCCTCTCAAATATGAAAGGGGGTCACGTAAGAAACATTTCTCTCGTAACGATCGTGTTATATTCTGAAGGCGTTATGTAATTAAACTATTTTTGCATATATATAGCAGCCGAGGCAATTTTAAAAATAAGTGAAATGTGGACGCAAAATGTTGAGTTGAAAGATTACCAGGGTGTTAGATTGGAAGTAGATTTGACTATTGTAGTAGTGATGCGATCATGATTGTCATAAGTTTAAGTCGAACAACAGTCAGTGTACATGTATTGAGGAGATTTAAGAGTACCTCTCATGTCTTTCGTAAAAATATTATGCAATAAAGATGTTAGATAACATAAGATATTCGACCCAATGAATGCACGTGCCCTTCAACTTTGCTCTTTAAGAAACATTATTAGGTAACTTTAAAGTCAGTTTAAATCAAGGACCAGTTTCCTTTAATAATATCATTCCAGACGATGAAATCAATATTAATTTTCTCTGTAATGACACAGAAAATTACATGAACCGCTGATTTTTGTAGACTGAACAAATATTTAAGTCAGTCTGTCGAAAAAAGAATAAATCATTGAAAAAATTCGTGTATTTGTTGTAAATAAACTACATAAACACAGGTATTAATTGTTTCACAAAATACCAATATCAGTTTGATGCACTGTATGGCAATTTCTTTGACTGACAACTCGTCAGCAGCATCAAAGTCAAAAGTTGGAAATCCGGTTAAAAATACAATGAAAGTAAATAAGCACAAACATCAGAACCAAAATAATCTAAATAAACAGGAATCCAAACTAAGCTAAGGATTACCTCTACATCAGAAGGAAGAGCCTAAGAAACTGATGGTAATTTTGTGGTAAACGTATCATTCAAAATATGAAGACGAAAAGCAAAATACCTAAGAAGATTATTCATGCCTACACGAGTGTTGTGATCCAATTACTATTTGTCATCACGAGAAATGGAACAAAATGATTGATTTCCAATGACATCAGCTAGAAGTAGTGCTCTAAACTCGGCAATTTTATTAGACAGATTTGTAAGTCAACGTGAATCCAAACAAGAATTATACAAATACTTCTAAGTAATGTATCAAATCAATTGAAATACGTAACTAGTTTGCACCACTGTAAAATTGTTTGATAGTTTTACTTAATGCCCTGTGAGGCACGAGTTAATAGCCAAAGTTGACACTGTTTCAGTATTTAATTGCAAATCTAAGACATTATTCTTGGGTTATTTCGTCTTGCGGCGAATATATACCATCAATTTTTATTCCGGTTGGTTTGTAAACTATCACATATTTGCTTATATGACTGTATATGCAGATATTTTATGTTTCTTAATACATTTAATTACTTTGTTGTAGTTTTTACTGTTTTGAATCCCAGTTTTATAACTTAACTCCTCAAAGATCCTTCTAAGGCTGATCTAATAGATGAATTCAATAATACTTATCACGATATCTTTGCAGTTAATAACCCGGGCGTCAGTTGTCCTTTTCTGGTTTTAAATGTTTCGGTTTCTAGCCAAATATTTGCCCCTTAAATTAATGTAGTGACAACGCTTTATTGGCCAAAAAAATTGTGCGTGAAGCCAACAAAGTCAAGACTAAAATCAAATCACACAAAAACCAAATTTTGCAGCCTTAAAAAGAATAAACCGAAACTAATAAGTCCAATACTGTTAAAAATCTAAACCTATGAACCATTGTTTATAATTGAATCCATACAGGTAGCGAGTAAATCATTTAGATGAGTTAATGGGAGGATGGATAATGCAAATTATTTTTTATAGTTAACAAAAACTGTTGGTGGATCATGTCACCGAGTGTATTCACCAGCCCAGTTGTCCGACTTGTCTGACATGAAATTTATCAAACAATATTTCGCAGAAATTTGCTGGATTTGCTTAAATTCTAAAGCACCGAAAATACGGAAGGCTTCAAAAAGTATAGTAGTTGTCCCTGCCATCGAATTTAGCTTCCCATTTCAATTTGTTTGGATTTGAGTGCTTTTTTGTTATGATTGGATCTTTGACTTCCCATGTTTCGGTTCTGTCATTTATATATATATATAATGCTACTGCTGAGAGGTTATGCCTTGAAATCTACATAAATGTGAAATGTGCATACTTTTTAAATTTTCAATATTTATTCGACTTTAGTATTTTTGTATTTTAGTTTAGAGTATGACTTACAAAAGGCTTATGATTAAAGTTCAAATAAGTGCTTAAAGACAAAAGTACTTGTGACCTTGTTTAGTTGCATAGTATTGCATGTCTTGAAATGTAATTATCATTGGAACTAATGTAAATACATATACATTCATCAACTGAAATGTTTAGTGAAAGCAAATGAATTGTAAATTTCTGTAATTCAAAACATCTGTCAACACATTCTTATAACCGAACATTTTCAACATGCGTGCCCAATTGTATGATGAGATAAAACCGTCGCTATTTAGAAAACAATAGAACATTAAGAAGACAAGAAAATATTGTAAAATAGAAAAGTAATGCAAATTGCAAAAAATAATATTTTCAACAAAATGCAATAAAACTAACAACAGTTAGGAAATGTCTCGCGGTTAACTGTAAATAGAAGACCAAACTACAACCAAAATGATATATTTACGAGTTTCTGAGTAAGATATCAAACGTTATCATTAACAGAGCAACAGACATCATGGCGAAAGTCGAGACAAAACATAAGCATTCCATATCGGTCGGTGAAGTCGTGAATTCGACCGTATATTTTCAAAGTAATAATTATTTCAATTCGGAAACCTTGCATTTGTAAGAAGCCTGTTTGTTCGTTCAATAAATGAATTCTTGCATGATTAAAGTCTATCGATATTGCATCTATACATGAAATATATTGATAAAGTCTGCACTTAGTATTTGTCCCTGGCGCTGGTTGTGGCTTCCTATTTCAGTTTGTTGGATTTAGTACTTCTTTTACTGTGTTTAGATCTCGGACTTTCTATGTTTTGGTTCTAATCGATGCTCCTTAAATGTAGATATGGCATATCAAACATTCACCAATTCAACTTGGTAAACTTGGATTTTTAATGAACATTTTGATGCAATTTTTTCGTTTAAAAGTTAGTCAACAATAAATATTCAGGATCAGACACTTGAAACTTGTAAACAATTTACGAGCTTTTATTAAAACGAGTTTTTATAATATGATTTGTTTTATACAAAAAGAAAAATATGGAGAAAATGTCAAGGAGACCATACTCTATCTCCGTAAGAAATGGAGGAAATTGTTGAACCTAGAGGTTATCACAAGGCCTTCAATAAGTTAGGAATTCCACTCCATGTGATGCGATTTAAATCCCCCAGACAAATAAATCCAGTTAACGTTAGATTAGGCAAATCTTGCCCCAATGTTAAACAAATAATTACAAAACACAATGTGAAAGACAATGACAAACCATTGACCTCGACTTTAGATGTGGGACATGCATTATGAAAGTAATATGTATTTATTTTGCTCAGCTGGTACGTATACAGTCACATTCAGGTATCACATCCAGGTATATAAAATAAATGTGTGGTTTCAGTAAAAAAATATAAAATTTTATAATATATACTAACATACGTCAAGTTCTGTGAATATGCGCTGAAGAGTGAAAAGGAGTGCTTGCTATAATGCCCTAATTAAAAAGAAACAAAATTTAATACATGCCAGAAAAACACCATTTAAACCTTACATATATACTTTTATAGCAAATATCGAAAAGCCAAATTTAACTGCGTGAAAAGCGGTTTTCTATATTAACCTTCTTCAGACATGCTATGGGCCAAAATAGGGAGATCAGTCAAACAATCAATTTCTAGTTACATTCATCAACAAAATGAAATATACATTTCATAACGTAATGAACGCCGATAAGCTTAATATAAAGATAACGATCAGGGAATTCTACAAATTACAGTGTTGAAAATATGTAAGCTATCTATTTCTGTATTTATGGACATAAATATCTTTAACCTGTCCATATCTTTAAACTTATCTTCAAATATAATTTTAAACTGAATATATATGGACTCTAGCTTATTTTCATTATTCCTGCTTTTTATTCCTCACAATGATTTTTACTGGTACAGTAACTACTCAAACAATGATATGCTACTCATTGCCTAAAGTTATCACTCCAGAGATTTTATTGTCAATATAGAGAATCTTACATTGGTAGGCATTGATAATCGTTTTTTTAACAATCAAGATAGTTAAACATTCAATTTCGAGCCTGAAGAAAAATTAAAGGTTTAACTTTACAGATAACAGACAGGTTTACAGCCAGTTCAGATATATGATTGGTTTGTTTTCCAAAAAACATACAAATCTTTCCCTCGTTTTTAAATAAATATAATTTCTGTATTGATGACCTTGTGCAAACCTGAGAAAAAAAATTCTGGCTAGACTAAAACGGATATTGCCGGAAACCAATGCAGTGAACATTATTTGAACATTATATAATATTGATATTTTAAGAGGCAAAAACGAACAAAAAAACATTGTGTTGATGATACATCTGGTTTATCTGATGGAGGATATCAATAAAATTTCAAAACAAGTGAATACTTCCTGTAAACATAACTTGTTACCCGGCAATATCACATAACAGACATATGTTTACCAACAGGGTACTATCAAAGCAAATGTAAAAATCTTTACGGAGTATAATTATCAATTATATATCGCAGGTTCGTGATCATTTGCGATGTCAAATTCATTTCAAGTTTGAAACTGCTTTTACTGGTTCAAAAGTCATTTAAGTCGACATTTACCCCACTTTAAAATATTTTTGACTAATTAACTTCTGACTGAGAATTTCCGTGCCATTTTAGCTTATTTTCAATAGGTGAATTTAAAGTAATTATATCACATTTCCAGAATTACAAAAAATAAATGGACATTATCAAACACACAAGACAAATAACACAAAGGAAAATAAAAGCAACACACGAGACAACCACCCAAAACGTGTAAACTATTGACACATATCCATATCTTAAGGCATGATGTAAAAGTTACAAAAATAAAATGTGATAATATTCAAATGTAACAACTATCCACCAAATAAGTAAACAATGTAAAACAAATAACACTTAAAAATAAAAAAAGAAACAACAACATCGACTAGATTACAAGTTCCTGGCTTGTAACAGATAAAGCATGTGACGGGGTTTAACATATTTGTGAGTACTCAACCCTCTCCGTAAACTGGGACAGTTATGTGACAAACCACATCAAAACAAACTTTTAAAACCAACTGCATAAGAGTTTAATTTTGAAGTCGATACATGGTACAGAGATAAAAACAAATAAAAACAAGAAATAAGAAGATGTTCCAACCTCGAACTTGCTGTTAATAATCGTTAATACGTTAAGGGAGCATCTCGACCAAATATAACCAACCGAACTAGAAATTAAGAAGATAACAGACTCAACAAAATCTCCATCATTCCCAGATTTATTCTTTGAAATTCCTCGAAATTTACCAAGTGGGAAAACTTGTTTCTGCGATTTACGTATGTATGTGGCAATATTCCTGCTTCCCCTGCCTAAGGGGTTTATGTGTCGGTAGTTGATTCGATACTCTCGTAGCTGATCCAAGTACATGTATCAGTATTTTCTAAAGACTAGTACAACAAGGATACATCCATTCAAGATTTGAAATCGTTCCTCCTTAAATTTTATGGCCGCCATCTTAAATTGGCTATCCCTATGGTATCAGTGTATCTCAACTAGTTACATGGACTTGTTACCGGTAATTCAACAATGAGTTGACCTCTTGTCTGATTGAGCATAATCCGGATTAGAATTAAAGGATTA
>JARWCS010162761.1:0-14332 GCA_034783895.1 Geukensia demissa | reverse complement strand
AAATTTATTTTTCGTATCCATTTATTTTATTTTGGTATTAATTTGTTCCCAAAGTATTTACAAAATTCAGGATTTGTTTTAAGATGAGTTCTCTACCCATTCAATTTCTATTCAATGTGACACTTGAATGATGTTTGTGTATAAACACTAACTTTTGTGTACTGGTATGTCAGTTTCCTAGCCAGAAACAATTTTCAATTTTATGGGTGTTAAACAAGGAGAACCTTTATCTCCCTTGTTGTTTATATACTTCATCAGTGACATAATAACTTAAGGTTCATCAGCTTTCCATTTTTATGAAAACATTAAAAACTTTAAAAGGCCATTTTACAACATATTCCTCACTGTTAAATATAGCTGATCACAACCAGAGAATATTTTTTTTAAATTGCTGGATTCTGGATTTGATAGTAGTCATTTTTCTATTGTTGACGATATCCAATCAACCACCCCTTTTGTAATTATTAAACCAATAGATTAAAGTCAATTCTTCTGTGATATCAAAGTTAGTTAAGATATGTTACTAGTTGCATTTTATATAAGGTACCAAAGAATAACAGTTTTAACTTTTTTACATTTTATAACATATAACTACATCCTTGATAATATGGCATATTTGAATCATCCTTTTCTTGTTTCTAGACTAGATTTGTAAGTTTTTTCCATCTTTTTTTCAAGCATTAACAGTTATGCAGTGTTATCAACATGTCTACAGTAACACTTTCAGGTCACACATATATATACATAATGTTAATGTTATTGGTTCAGTTATCTTGGATGAACTTAGAATACAGACCATTGGCATTGTGACATCGTGATAAAGAGATTGTTTTTCGTATTTTAGCACAAGCAAACTATGAGGAATCTAGTTCAGATGATTGTTCAGAGGAGTTTGATGAAGATATTACAGTAAAGTACAGACATCTTTCAAGGAACAAAAACACACTGCCTGGTAGGTAAATTTATTTAAAATTATCAAAAACTCATAATTACTGATAGAGTGATATATTTTTATTTCTAACATAAAATTAGTATTTGTTGAAGAGTTCTTTATCTATGTTATCAGATCTGTTGAAATTGGTTCAATTATCTTGGATGAATTTAGGATACAGAAACTGAAGTGCAATTTTCTGTAAGAATCAGACAAAATTAAAAGATCATGTTCAGAAAAAACAAACAAAATAAAAAGTGTTACAAGATTTTACATACTAAGTCAACTGAGTGTGAAATGATAAATATTTCACTTCTTACATGTCAGAGCTAGAGAATGTTAAGCTACATTTAACATAGAATAAATAAGTAGCCTTAAAGAGTTATTATCTCCCCTGAAATAGCAGTTTGCATTGAAATCCCAAATTAATATGCATATGAAGTAAAATTTATACTTGCTTTAGGCATGTGGGGAACCACAATCTGTCTTTTACTAGACGTACTACATATTTTTTAATTTACTCTCCCATGCCAGTGCTTAATTTGAACACCTATAAATAATTATTTGTACGGAGGCTTCATTCCTTGTATTGCACATTTTTGATGTCCTTTCTGCTGGATTCGGCTACATATTTCAATTTGTTTAAATATGAGTTTACAAGTTTGGATATCGGTCTTCCTAAGTTTTGGTTTTAATGCTGCTGATGAGAGGTGACTCCTCGAAACACGTGTACCGTATTTGAAATTTTCCATATTATTATAGCTTTGGTAAACTTTGATTGTATTATAATGTTGTATTAATTACAGAAAATTTTATCAATAATCGTGATAATATGGCTCTAATTATTTATCTTTAGGAAAACCAAGACAAAGATCCAAGCGTGAAGGAAAGAGATATGCTATGGAAACAAAAGAACAAGTTATAAAGCAGATTATCGCTGGAGGGTGTTGTGACAAGAAATGTATGAGACAGATGAATGTTTACACAGTAATGCAGTGCCGTCAAGAGTTTTTTGCCAAGACCAACAAAGAGCAGTCAGAGTATATTGTTAATCAGTTGAGGTAATTTTCAGGAAACATTGCATGAATCCCTTTCAATTAGCCTACCTGGCCTAAAAAGCCATGTGAGCTCTTGCCATCACTTGATGTGGGTCAGCGGTCGTCCATCAGTGTGACGATCATTGGATGGTCCTCTTCCAAAGTTGTGTCTGACAATAATGACCTCTAAACAACTTATCTTAAAATTTTAAACCAACCTTGACGAAACTGAGCGGGAATGGTCCTTCTTTAAACTCATGTCCAATGACTAAAAATGGAATCCATGCCAAAAATAGTAAAAAGGGGGATGAATTTCATAATTTCTCTGAAACTATTATGCTAACCTTAACTAAACTTTGCTGAAATGATTTATTGATTGTCGCCTAAAGTTGTGCTCCAATCCAAACAGGTAAGCAATGACAGGCTCCTGACAGCTTCTGGTTTTTATTTTTATTTTCCAGTTCAGAGTTAAGTGACTTTTTTCCTTAAAAAACTTGGCTTAGTTTTAATTTGAACAAATCTCAGAAATCCATTAAAAATTATTTCAATATTTGGGAAGTCACATATACAAATAGAATTTAGCTTCTAAATTGAATAATTAGATTCTTTTTTCGACAGTGTTAGATTGATGGCACTTAGGTCATAATCAATAAATCCTTAGATTCTCATCCAGCTTTTTTCAAAGTAAGGGGTGGGCGTGGGAATTTCATTTTTTATTTTTTATCATATTTCTTGAAAAATGCTGTCAATTTGAAAGAATGGGACTAAATTTGGCAAAAAATCAAAATTTTTTGGGTGGATGAAAAAAAAAGGGACGGGAGTGGATGAGAATCTACGATTTTTTTTTATTATGGCCTTAACTATACAAAAGAAGAGAGAGGAAGAAAAGGAGGAGGGGGCATTTTTAACTATTTTTACTTATTATTACCATAAATTTGTTACCATTTCAGACTTACACTGCAATATGAAAGGCCAAATGCAGATGTCACTTTAGCAGTTCATGGTAAACCAGTGTGTCTAGAAGCATGGCGTTCTGTATATAGTATAAAAAGACAAGGTAAGAAATGTTATATTGACTTAAATGTCTTCAATTGATGCTCCAATGATGTGGTGTTCAAACATTTGCCCATATTACATGAGCTTTTATCATCATTTGGTGTCCATCCTGAGTTAATTGTTCATAAACAGCATTCAGTAACACATTTGACATTAAGTGCTAATTCCATCAGACTTGTTTTCCAGCTTAGATAAGGCCAAATTAAAAAAATACTTGTGTTTAACTTTTCACTAACATGATGAAAAAAAATTAGTGTCAGTAGGTAGGCAAATAATTTTATTTTTAAAAAGTGATCGACTGCTTTCCACAGGACATTTAGCCTAACTATAATAGTGCTTTATCAGAAATGGCAAAAAAAATCTTCAGGGTAAACACTAAAAATTAGGGTCTGTTGTGTCAGTGCAAACACATGTATTTTTTATGCCTTATGTATGTCTAGACAAATGATAAAAAACAGAATGCACGTGAAAACTAGTATACTGTAATTATTGAATTTTGTCGCCTGCCAGAGTAGCAGAACGGACGTATAGGGATCACTATGTGTCGGCATTACAAAAGAATCCCAAAAGAATATTGCATGCTCTTTGTCTTACCTGCGAGACATAAGTATTACTTTCTGGCAGAGGCAATGACGTTTACTTTTTTTGAAAGCTCTGTATCTCTGAAAGCCTAAATCCTAGGATGACCAAATTTAGAGTGTACATAGTTCTTGTTATGAAATTGTTGACCATTTTCATGACATTTGTCTTTGACCTACTTTGCATGGTTCTGTGTCAGACTTTCAAATTTCAGTGTCAAGTTTTCATGCTTTGGTCCATTTCTCAGTAACTATATATATAATATGCCAGCACTATTGGGTGTGATTATACATCTTTTCCTTGACCTCATTTTCATGCTTAGTTTTCATACTTAAGTCTGTTTTTCAGTTGCTATAAGTGTTAGGTCAATAATATACATATTGGTATACTTATTCATTATTAAGAGTACATGTCATATGTCAATTGTCATTTGTTCTTGACCCCATTTTATGGTCCATTTACCACGGTCAAGTTTTCATGCTTAGGTCTTTTTTTCAGTAACTGTAAGTGTTAGGTCAACAATATAGGGTATGCTTAATACTGTTATATAAATTATTAGGAGAACATATCAGTCTGCCATATGTCGTTTGTCCTTGACCTCATTTTCAGGGTCCATTGACCAGGGTTAAGTTTTCATGCTTAGGTGTGTTTCTCAAATACTATAAATGGTATTTCAACAATACTTGGCATGCTTATACATTTTTAAGTGTATGTTTTAGTGTGCCATATGTCATTTATCCTTGACATCAATTTATGGTTCAGTGACTTTAGTCAATTTTATTAATGTCCAAGTGTTATTACTTGTTGAATATTTTATGTTAGAAAATTATTATGTTCACACATACAGGCTAGACATATTACTTTGTCCACACTTGTTTCCTACCCTTCTCAATTCCTAGACATCTGTCGCTTTCAACACCCATTTTCTTTAAAAATATTTTTAAAACAAGTTTATTGTATATTAGAGGTTATACATTCGGTGTGCTAACAAAGTCAAACAAAGTTTTAGTTTATAAATTTTTATGAAATTTGAAGATCTTTTTTCATATTTTTTACTATGATCCTTAAACAGTGTTGCTTATCTTTTCAGAATTGAAAACTAATTTTCTTGAATATTTTTCAGATATGAAACTCTAAAGAAGCACATAATTCGTTACAATGACATCTTGATAGAAGATCCTAGATGTGGACAGAGGTATTTCTCAAAAGGTTTCTGCATAGTATATCAGTTTCTTCAAGAGTATGCAAAGCTTTTTGGTGAAGATCAACCTGACAGTGGTGACAAGGTGTTACAAAGGTCAGCGTCTACCTAGAGTATAAGCTGAAATGTGAGGTAGCAGATCAACCCATTTTGCAATTGAGGCGGTTCTATGAGATATGGTCCAGTGATTTTCAGCATGTCAAAATACGAAAGGTGTGTAACTTAAGTGACCATTGCAATTGCAAATACATGTATCTGCTCTACAGATATTATTCCAGGAGAAATTCAACAACAGATTGTCTTCATTTCAAAAACTTCAGATTTGAAAATTCTGGTGCATCTTCTTGAAAATGTGTTAAAATCTGTTGTTAAAAACTGTAATGGTGATCTGAATCACTATGGTGAAGGCTGAGTGATGATTACATACCAATAGGAGCAAGTTATTTCCCTCTATTTGAGGTCAATTACCTTATTATATTCTTGAGAGTTCTATCTCTTTCCAATGCAGTTTTTCCCCAAAAAGCAAAGCATAACTATTTCTATGATAATTCAAATGTAGATGTGCAAGAATACATATGTAGGCCTGCACGGAGGTAGTTAAGTGGTGTATTTAAAATGGTTACAATTATTGGTTTGCTTTTGTGAGTTTGTTTGAGCTTAATGTGCTGATTTTGTACAACTTACTTTACAGAGCCAGACATTTAGCCAATGCACAGCTTGTACTAATTTTAAGGAAGCTTTGCTGAAAAAACCATCAAAAGAAGAAAAGCAAAAGATTTTGGAAATGAGGACTGCTCATTTGAATATGCAAAGGTATGTCTTATAATGATTGAATAGGGTAACAGGCAAGAGATTTTATATGACCGCAAAAATTGTGGTCGTATTATGGTATGACGCTGTCGGGGGCATCAGCGGCGGGGTAAATGTCTGTAGACAGGTTGGTTTCAGCAGGATAACTTTTGTTCTATTGAATGAATTCTTTTGATATTTGGTGACACTGATCCTAAGTAAAGGTTGGTATTGATTTTGGGGGATGTAACCCCTCTTCTACATTTACGAGAGGACCAAAAAGTTTTTTTATCTCACCTGCGATGCCGATGAGTCGCAGAAGGCGAGACATAGGTATGCTGTTTACGGCGGCAGCATTGGTGGTGTAGATAGCGTCAACAATTTTCGTTTTTCAACAAATTTTGATGGGATTTTTTTCATTGGCTTTCAGAATTGTTACAGCCGATATCTTCTATCTCTTACTGTTTTCAAGATAAAAGGGGCCGAAATGTCCAAAAATGCTGTTTTGAGGGCTACATAAAATTTTCCTCTTTCATCCAATTTTGATGGGATTTTTTTCATTGAATTCCTCTCAATGAGAGCTTTTAGAATGTTTTTTTAAGTATAGTTCAAGGATACCATTTCTTGTCCATTACTACTGCTTAAATGCTCAGCTTCAATTGATCATAATATTACAGAAATGTGTTCTATGTTTTTTTTTTTTATTATTTTCATTTAGATTATGTAGACTGAAATTTTACAAGCATAATGCAAAGGCCGAGGAACAACCTGAGCGGTACATGTCAGTTATTGTTGATGGGATGGACCAGTCCAAGACAAGCCTTCCACGTTTTTATAACCAAACAAAGGTATTGAAACAATTATGTTTAGCAAAAGAAATTGGGTTTTCAAACACTGATATATAAAAAGGGAGATCTGGTATGATTGTCAACGAGACACCCATCCATCAAACATTAAGACCCACAAGACAACTATACCCCTATTTATACCATAGATAAGACACTAATTTGATCAAATGTCAAACAGAAATAACTCAGTCTTGAAAACCCACAAGTATTCTTCCATACAAATTATAGAGTTCTTGTAAATAACTTTTATTGCTATTTTTTATGAATAAAAACATGGATTCAAATTTCTGTGAAACTTGAATTAAGAATTATATATACATGTATATGGTTCTTTCTAAAAACCAGACAGGAGGTGATTCATGGTAAAGAAAAACCCATAAATTTTATTTCAATTTTTGATTTAGATTTGGATACAAATTACAACTGTGCAGTTATTTTTTTTATATCGTCTTGATAAGATGAGATATAAATTCCATGGAATGCATTTTTAAAAGGGAGGTAACTCTTGTAATAACAATGAAAAATATATAGATATATAGTAACATTAAACTTAAAATATCTCGAATTATCAACTTGATTTTCAAATACTAATTTCACACCATCAAACACCATCATTAAAAGACTAATTTAAGATAACAAAATCATTCAGTGTTAATTTTCAATGAATCACTGTTGAACAGGTGCTGCCTGGCTTTTAGAAATAAGCATACTTTAAAACCGTATAATATAAAGTGAGAGATCTGGTATGATTGTTCATGAGAGAACCATCCACTTGAAAACAGACAAATTTGAACTTCTACAGGTCACCGTAAGGCCTTTAACAATGGATATTGGTCCATACCATAAAGTAAGCTGTAAAAGGCCCCGATAAAACAACAAAATGTGAAATTATTCAACAAATACAACAGTCGACCTAATCTATAGAAAACACAAAAAACGAATAACAATAAACAAGTAAACAACGACATCCACTGGACTACAGGTTCCTGGCTTGGGACAGGCATATAAAGTATGTGGCGGGGTTAAACCGGTTAGTGAGCACTCAACCCTCCCCCTAACCTGGAACAGTGGTGTGACAAAACAACAATAAAACAAACTATAAAAATCAGTTGAAATGGGCTTAACACTTGAGATCAATACCGAAAACAAATACAATAACGAGTAAGACAAGCTATATATAATGATAACTAACTTGACAATTTCATGCCTTGAAAAGTAGATTTCAACCAAATACCATTTCACCCTTGAAGCTAATAAAACATTAATTGTAAAAATCCAAGACTGTAATTCAATGTAAAATACACAAAAGGAACTGCTTATCTATCAAACCAAAAAAAATTAGGCAGATCGTCCACAGATGATTGATTTTTTCAAATCCCAAATTGACAGTTCAGCATTTTAAACAAATTCTTTCCTGAATATACTGAGTTGTATAAAACCCTAATATCCTTTGGCACTGAATCTTGTTTGCTTGACATTCTTTGATAATTAAAATTTGTGTTAGTCTAGCTGTAAGGGTGAAATTTTACTAGGATGAGATCTTTTAGTTTTCCCAGGCATGAATTTGATAAAGGAAATATAATTATATTTTTTACATTTTCAGGGAGATGCTACCTTGTCAAGAATGCATCATCGTATCACTGGTGTTTTATGTCAGTCAACCCAGCTCCATGCTTATGCCTACACTTACACAGAGGATACTCCTTCTGATGCTAATGTTACTATTATATGTTTGCTGAAAGTTCTCTATGATATGTGTAGGGTATGTAATCTTAACTGATATTTAGGTTAGGTCATTTAAAATGGATATTAACCCTCCCTTATTAAAAGGGAGACTTCCTATTTTATTCCTTTTCTATTGTCATTAATTGATAGCAAAAAGTGATTATCTTCAATTACATACAATTTATCACTAGAAACTAAGGACACAGGCAGAGGGCTTGTGGCATTGTGAAGGTTAACAGTCAATGACAGTTGAAAATAGGGATAACCAAATTCTCTCTGCTCATTTTTCATTCGATTGATGTTCTCTCTTGTCATTCTGATTGAGTGAGAAAATCTATTTTGTGAAAAATAAGCAGAGATAATTTATATTTTACATACTGACAATCCTACCAGATCTCTAATATATATTTTATATTTTCAGAAGAGAAATGGTAATCTTCCACATACGCTTTATATCCAAGCTGACAATTGTGCTGGTGACAACAAAAACAATTATGTGCTGTACTTTCTTGCCCAATTGGTTAAAGCCAGAATTTTCAAAAAGGTAAGGTGTCATCTTTTACTTATTTAGCTAATCATCTTCTGTTATATGCCATTATGGTCAATACATTTTTATAGTTGATTATTCCAAATCATGATTTTTACAAATAACAAAGAAATTTAAAAACATCATGCAAGGATTTTTGCAAATGTTATTTTATTTTGGCTCCATTATGCTTTAATTGGTTAATTGAATTTGCATCAACATAAAGATTTATTATTTTCCTTCTCAAAACTAAAATAATATATCTTCAAAATAACCCCACTGCAGGTATATAGTATAATCTAAATTGACTTTTCCCTTCAACTTATTGCAACAAAAGATATTATAGTTTCAAACTAAAGTTTAAGACGGAAATAGTTCAGCTAGGGAAGAATTGAGTTTTTATGATGAAAAATCATGGCAACATACCTTTCTGATTGATAAATATAAATTAACTCCGATTATTTTCACGATATTAGGTATAACCTGTTTTCGGCCCTAAAAATTGAATGATTTTTAAATGATAATAAAATATATCCTTAATCATAAGAACAGTGCAAGTTTATTTAAAAATTTAGTATAAACACGGATGCAGCCACAACTATCAGAGCAAAAAACGGGATGAAAAACCTGTAATGTTTACCAAATTGTTAAAGATCGTGATTTTAGGCTATGTTTGAGCAAATGCAACATCATTATAGGAAAATATTTAGACAAAAATTCAAACTGAATCTACTAAATATAACATTACACTTTGTAAAAAGAGCGATGCAACTTAGCTCATGTGTTGTTCGATTTTAGGTCCAAAATTAAGCCTTACCGACTCTACTCCTTTGCATAAGATCACATATATACAGAACTAGATCTTTCATTGTTTCCTTCACCGATATTCTACATACAGATATATTATTTTTTAGGTGAAGCTTGCATTTTTAATGGTGGGACACACCCATGAAACAATAGACCAGATGTTCAGCAGATTTTCCGACAAACTCAGCCACAACAATGCTCAAACCCTACCTAAGCTACATGAGATATTGAGGGAGTCTTACATGCCAACACCAACAGTAGAACACTTGGAGACTACATTGAACTACAAATCCCAATACATTGGACAGCGGAAATTATGTGGTGTCAAGGCGCCTCACGTCTTTCGTTTTAAGCTTGATGAAGATGGCAGTGTTAAAGTAGCTATAAAGGACTGGCCACTGCAAGAAGAGATTTACAGATTGGAAACGGTCGAGATTGTCCCGGCTATACCTGCAATCCTTCCAACCATTGCACCTAGACTACAGAAAATAAAAACAGTTGCCACAGCAGTTCAGCAGGACTTAGCAAACTATCGAAAGTCTGGAAGGCTGACTGAAGAAGATATAACATGGTGGCACCAGTATTTAGACAAGCTCCAAGCAGAGGAAAGACAGAGACGAACCAACCAAGCAGTGACAAACTTGCCTGTTTATAGAAACACTCCTGTTATTGCCAGACCAGTTATAAACAGCACACTTAGCGAAGCCCTCAGTATTTCTCAACTGCAATCTGTTTCCGAAGTGAGGTTAGGAAGACAGAAGATTACACTGTAGACTCTAAAATATGTAGATATTGTAATTTAAAAACAGTGTTCATATTTATAAATTTATTCCTTTATGTAAGAAATTTAAATGGTATTTTTCACATATTCTACACAAGTAAATGATTTGATATTTGGTATTGAGCTTTATAAGGATGAGTTGTACTGTGTAAGCGATTTTCAGATCTGCCAGACATCCACTTCCTGTTTACCGAAACTTGGACTTTTGTTCATCATTAATATTTCCGTTAAAGATTTCTCAGCTTTTACACAAGGTACAAAAGGGAATACTTTGTGAGATATTAATCACAGATGTGGAACTCATATTTCTGCTAGCACTTTCCATCTGTTTGAAGTTCTGAGAGGCCTTGCCTCAGCGGGGACCTGCCTGACCCAGTCAGTTTTCTAGTTTTTTTTTTTTTGCTATTGACTCTTATTTACTGAAGTTACCAAGAGTAATAATATAATTGAATTGAAAATTAATTAAATACATAAATTCTCAATATAAGTTTTTATAAATTAATTCAAAACTTTTCAAACACACGAATTTCATTCTTTAAAATAAAATGACATAATTATGTATTTATTTTTTTTTGTAAATACTGATGATTAGTATGAGTCCAAATATGAAAATAAATTGTGTAGATATTATGATTTGTTAATATATAAATTTATTGAAACAGTAACTGATGTTACAAAGTGTAAAATGTTGTCAACATGTAATAAGATATATGTAAATGTGTACAAATTTGTATTATTTAAAATATAGTATAGAATTTTTGTAGGTTGAAAGTTAAACAATTCCTAATTAAGATAATTTAATGTAAAACAAATGTAGCAGCTTATGTCAGACACAATTTTAAGTATGACTTCAAATTAGAAATTCAAATAGTTATCAGTTTTAAATCATATTTATACATTTTTTGTAAAATAATTCTACTTCTTATTTTTTATACGACCACAAAAATTTTGAGGTGGTATTATGGTATGTTGCTGTAGACTCCTCTCATTGAGAGCTTTGAAATGCATGCAACTGATTTTTTTTTATCTCTTACTGTTTTAGAGATAAAAGTGGCTAAAGGACCTAAAACCATCAATATGGGGATACATGTACATAGAAATCTCATTTTTGAGATTTTTTTTGTTGGATTCCTCTCAATTACTGTGTCAATCAAATTAGTGTGTCAAACACATTATAGTGTCAAACATATTATTGTGTCAAACATCTTAGTGGGTCAAAAAACATCATTGTGTCAAGCAAGTGCTGGTACTATTTCTATCTTCACTGTTCTGTTGTCGACATGCTGCGGTCGTATCATCCTGCGCTTGCGCTTGCGAAGCACCTCAGTTTTAATTTTCTTGTGTTCAATTTTCACCAATTTTGTTTCACATATTTGTCTTCTTATTTGATGAGAGGTAATTAAATAAGATGTACTGTTCTTTGTATATATATTTTTTCTAATTTCTGTTATGAAAGTGAAATCGTTATTAGAAACATTTGAAATGTCTGTTTTATTTTACACCTGCAATTTTATACTTACATTTTGCCAAATTAAAACGTTTTTTTTTTGTAATGACATTAATGATATTTTATCAATTCAGCATCATGTAATGTGTCATTGATTTCATAATCGTTTTCTCTTTAAATAATAAACATTGAATGATTTACAGAAGTGTTTCATTATTCATGTATTTCTAAAAAGAAGCACATTCTCTGTAATAAAAGTTCTGGTGGTTTAATTTTGTCTTTAAGATTTGTGTTTTTTCAAATAAATTTTACTTATTCAACCTTCACAAGACATGCTAGAAACCAATACTATGTTACTGACTTGAGATTTAAAGCAACAAACACAAGTTTCATTCATTGCAACTACAACAATGTATTCCCAATTTTTGTAACAAGGCATGCATCCTTAATTTGTATGTTTTTGTAAGAGTTATCTCCCATCTGGGCAGGTATTTCAACATAGTCATAAAATGAAAAAATTGAAAATATTGCTATTTTTCACAAACCGACAATAGACAAAATTTTTAATGATGCATATTTATAAACATGAAAATGAAAACATTGACATTTTCTGTGGATTAGTAGCTGGAATTAACTGTAAAAAACTAAATTCATAAATTAAACTGTTATAGCTAAATTGATATATTGTGCCATATGGGAGTAACTCTTACAAATCCAGAGATAAAAAAAGATGAAATACCCATATTGGAAAAGTCCAAATACTACATGTAGTATCCTCTGGGCAACAATTTCCCTAATGGAAAAATCAATTTTCCTGTATAAAACCATTTCCCTAATGGAAAAGTAAGAATTCCTTAGAGGAAATATGCATACTTTTAAATCAAATTACTCCTTTTTCCACCAAGGAAAATTTATTACATTCAATTTGTATTTTCTTGCTTGAAACTCTATTTCCTTAAGGGAAATCAGCCTGTTACTATTTCCCTGAAGGAAACAATTTAAGGATAGAAATTCCTCAATGGAAACTCTTCTTCTTCAAATTTCCTCAGTGGAATTGCAAAAGAAAAATATTTCCTTAGAGGAAAAATATTTCCCTAGGGAAATTCTTTTCCTTGAGGGAAATATATTTTTCCTCAATGGAAATATTAATTTCCTTAGAGGAAAAGTTTTTCCTATATGGAAATTAGTATTTCCTTTAAGGAAATCTGTAAAAAGACGATCATAACTTTTGAGGAGGGGGGTCTGTCGACAAAAAAAAATGAATTTTTTTTTTCTTTTATTGATAAAAACAATCACAATGTTTAATTTGAAAATTTTCGAGAAAAAGTGTCGCCAACTTTTGACAAAAGCGCAATCTCAAACTTGTCCCGCACAGTGTTAATGGTCCTGTCGACTGTATTAAATGAAAGTTCGGTACTTTGTCCCTTGGGACTGATTGATTTATGTCCCCTTTGTCTTATACAAAACCACATTTGATTACATGTATTTGGTATTATTGTTTTTTCTATTGTTGTTTTTTTCTGTAAACAATCTTAACATTATTGTATATATGTTGATTCCACAGTCCTTCGGGGCGTCTTGATTGACAATAAAGCTTTTGTATTTGTATTTGTATTTGTACTTGATGCTTTTGCAAATAAATTTCATTCAACGTTATCCAAAGTAAGCAATAATAATGAATACTCCATGATGAAAATGTGATGTCCACCATTTTTGGTCGATTTGAAGTTTTTTCTAGATTAAAAAAAAACTTTGCTTGATTTGCTTAGACTTTTAATTGTTGTTTTTAGAAAACATTTCGCATTCATTGTGATATACTTATAATTCAGATGAGTTCATTAAAATGGTCAAGTAACGGCTGAAATGCTATGGATTTATGCTTAATTGGCTTGATTAGGTATCTTAATGCAACCTTAGAATGGATCTGCCCAGGTTAACGGTAAGAAATAATCCCCAAAGAGTTATAATGGGAGAAATAAAAAATCAAATTTCTCGAAAGAAAACAAAGCGAAAGTGGAGTAAGTGACGTACTGTCATTATCTTTGTTGTGACAAAAATGAACAAATTTGGTTGAGAAATAAGGTTGATGGCAAAATTCATTATTTAAAGGAACTGAAATGAACTTTCGCATCATGTAAATTACAATTAAACAGTGTTAGGCATTTGAAAGTTTAAGTGTTCGCCTATGTAAGAATAAGAATATAGATAAGAGTTCAAAGTTGTTTGCATTTATCGCATCTGTCAGAATGAAGATAACTTTTTTAAAAAGTTTTCCCGTTCATAACATGTAGTTTTTGTGCATCACTGCAACTGTTTGGTGGTGGTCATTCATTTTCAATAAGACACACGTGAAGCCGATAGCTGCAAAGAAAATGATGTAAAAATATGTTCTAAAGCAGAAAGAAAAAATGGTAAATTATAGTCCGTTACGAGATTTTGTGAGGGAATTCGACGTTCCATATACCACATAGCACTTTTGCAACGATTACAACTGAACAAATCGATGGTTGCCCTAAAAATTTATGACTCTTAAGAATAAATGATTTCTCCACAATTCTACGCATAATTTGACATTATACTGCACGAAACTTTGCAGAATTTTGGG
>JARWCS010162650.1:0-14333 GCA_034783895.1 Geukensia demissa | reverse complement strand
TATTTTTCTGTTATGTATTATAAATCTACTGATCAAAGTTTCAGCCGGTAATCAATATGGCCGCAATAAATGGCTACCACTTCGGTCAGAGGCTACTTTACCGGATTTTATGACGGAAATGGCCGATGTGATCAGATTGGCGGTGGGGTTTTGAAATAGATCGTTCGGTCTCTTCGCCTGCAGGTAGAATCTCTGCTAAAAAGGCGTCCGTTAACTGGAGTGTGATAAATAAATGCCCTACCTCCCCTTTGTAAAGGTTGTGCAGGGGAGGCAAGAATAGACAAACGGTATCACCGTCCTGGAGGCACATTTGAACGGGGACGTAATTGGTTGTAGCGGAAGTATAAATTCAGAATCCGTCCGGAGGGAGACGTTAAAGACTCCCCGTGTTTACATAATGCCACGTTCAATGCACGTTAAAAACCCCTTGTAACATCTCATTTTGAGTGGTATATATAGCCAGTTGCAAGGCTTAATTTTGCGACCATATCTAACCCGTACTTTTTCCAGTGGCAGTCTAAAACTCCTTGCTGACCGGTTTTATTTGATCACACAGAAGAAGATAATTTTCAGATTTATCAGTCTTCTTTCGTTTTTCGGACCTTATGGATTTCTATCACCAATGAGAACACCGTACTGTTTTACCTAAATCTTCTTTTCAAGGAGATGTCGAATTCCGAAAACTTGTAGTTACGATCAGTTTATATTCTGCAGTGAGTTATTACAGTTATTTTAAACTGAAAATTAAAGCGAGTAGTAGATACTTTAAATGTTTCTCAAGAGCCCAACTGCGATCTGAAAGCAGATGCAAAAAGGTGACATCATAAAAAAACCTGTCGAATGCATACCAATTGTTATATCATAAATCATCAACTGAATGAAAGACTTAAGTATCGTTAATACAATAGTCACTTCTTTGACTATGACTCAATCATTGACAAACAATGAATCTTGTACAAACTGCGTTGGAGTACATATTTGGCCGAATCAAAAGTCTCAGAGTCCTCTTTTGTATAAGAAGTTTCCCAATTATTGCTATCACTGGTTAAATAGATAATGGGGCATCTTTCAAAGTCAACCGCCATGGAATTTAAATTTAACCTCCATAGGCTTTTAGATTTTGTATGGGATACAATGATACATGTGAGAGGAATGCAATGAAAAAAATCAATCAAAATCGGATGTTTTTTAAAGACCGTTAAAAATTGGTAAACAAAATCACTAGAACTTTCTTAGGCTCATTACTTTTGATGCATAGATAGATAACCCTTAGCCAAGTTTGGAATCTTGTTTATTTTATATAGAAATAGAAGATATGGCATGATTGTCTATCATACAACCATTCACAAGATAACAGTATAAATAAAACTTCTTTAGGTCTACACACACCGAAGTCTAAACAATAACGGAAGATGTAACAAGCCCAAAAATACAAAATGCGAAACTATTCGTAAAACACGACAATTGACCTAATCTATTGACACAATGGTGAACGAATAATTAATCATTACTTTTTAAACGAAGGCAACCACTGGACTTCAGGTTCCTGGTTTGGGACAGGCACATTAAGTATGTGGCGGAGTTAATCCAGTTTGTGAGCTCTCAACCTTCCCCTTACCCTAGGACAGTGGTGTGACGTAACAGCCATAAAACCACACGATAAAAAGCAGTTGAAATAGATTTTAAAATTGAGACCGATACTGAAAACCAAAATCAAATACAATTTAAAGTAATATATGATACAACAAAAGTATCAACCTCGAAAGAGTAATCGCAGTTGCGTTCAAAACCCGAAAGCAACCGAACAGGAAACCAGGTTTCCCTTAACTACGATATAGATAAAACACATCCAATTGGATTTAGTGTTTAAATATCATTATCATGCAAATGTCAACTTAAAAATATAAAGATTGGACTTAGAAAATGTCATCAAAATATAACTGTTTTACTCATTATTGAGCTATTTTTACAAGAAAGTCAATAAAAGTACCAATAAAAACCATATCTAGAGATTTGATAATAATGTTGTTTGTAATCTTTACGGAAAAGTTTATGATGAATTTTAAGACCATATGGACTTAGATTAAATTTTTGAGATTTGCCACTTTTCAAAAAGTGGGATTTGATATCCCGTTTTTCATCAGATGATTGCAAGAATATCTACATTTTTATACAAAATCTTTACAAGTTTGAAAGAATTTATTAAATGTTTTAACTTATTTGTTGTAACGAAATCCTTGACTTAATAATTTGTCAGTTATACAAAGATTGCGTTCATTAAAGTTGAAACGACGCTACAAACAAGGGCATAACGAACTAGATGAGAATCATATACATCGTATGATGGAGCCAAAGGAACGTCCCCGTCAAGGAAGGGGACATTTAAAAGAGGAATGACATTCTGTTTTCGGTTCTGATGTATGGGTTTATTAATTGTCTTTGCATTTTAACCCGGATTGCCAAGATATTGGCCTCGATCAATGCTGACGAGTTGTCAAAATGGCCATAAAGTGCATCAAATTCGAATTGATTTTTTGTGATACATTGATTTCCACTGGGCACAAAAAATGAACGTATAAAATTCTATTTTTAGTAACAACATCTTTTCCCCCATAACGTCCATTAACTAATTGTACAATCAAAATACACATAAAAGTGATTTAAAATAACTTTTAAAATTCTTGTTATTAATATATACAAATAAATGTGAAAATGCAAAGATATGGGGTAAATTTCAGAGAGACATTTGAATTTTTTTTTGTATTATAGAGAGTTCTAAATCTATCGTTTTATTTAAGTAGCTACTTTAACAGCCTAATTAAATGTGCATTTCAACTTGCTTTAATTGGCACTATATATGGCCGAAAAACTCATTGCTACTCTTTATATATATATATATATATATATTGCTTTGTCATTGAAACATTAATATTTTGACGATGTATGACTAAATCTTCATAGACGTTCTTTATTTGCTTACCTCTCGTGGTGACAGGCTTGAGGACTCTTGAGCTTGTATTCAGTTAACTGATAGTATTTGCTGGGAAGTTTCTCTCATTGTCTTACTTGAATTTGATGTTATTATTGTTCGGATATTTTCCTGTGTATATTGTACTATTTTCACATGTATCTTTAATGTGATTTCTTTATTTTATTTGCACCTTTGAAGACGAGGAAAGAGTTGAGGGTTTAGATCCAACAAAACTAGGTTAACCATGCTTAAATGTTGTTGCTTGCGCCTGTCCCAATTCATTACTCGTGGCCATTGTATTGTATTTATGCTTTTTATATTATTATTTTCCTTTCATTGTTTTATTTACTACCATTTGGATGTTTTTTTTCTGTCATTTAACATTAACATGTAGATTTAAGTAGGAGTAATTAAAGCTCGTCACAAGAAGTAAGATTTCGCCGTTGTTAAAAGCCTTGGGGATATCTTAAGTTTTTAACCTTTGATTTTCTGCATTTCCCCTTGAGTATTTACCAGCCCAGTTGTCAGACATGTCTGACATGAAATTTATCAAACAACTTTTTAAAGAAATTTGATTCATTTGTTTAAATTCTAAAGCACTGAAAATACGGAAAGGCCTCGCAACGTTTTAACAGTTGTCCCTGTCGTCGGATTTGGCTTCCCATTTCGATTTTTGGAGATTTGAGTGCTTCTTGGCTATGTTTAGATCTTAAACTTCCTATATTTTGGTATTAATGCTATAGATGAGAGGTTCCTCCTTGAAATTTACATATACATGTAGCACACCCAAATTCTCCATACTTATTTAGCATATGTAATTTTGTATTTTGTAAGATGTAGTGTAGTCTCCCTGACATGTACGCTTTGTCTTTTTTCATATGATTTTGATTTATGCAAATTGCCGATGAGGATTAATTGAGATCTTATTTTACCCACATAATGTACGTAACGCGAACAGAGCCCAACTCAAACAAATTGAAAATAACATTTGAAGAACATTCATCTCCCTCTTTTTTGTCTTTTGTCTTTATAAAAAAAACCTGTAAAATTACTTTTAAACGCTAGTTATTGGAATTTCGTATTGCACTTTTTTCACTATGCTTGCAAAAGTTTTAGTTCGCGTGTAGTTATTTGGGCAAAAAATGCCTTTATAACTTGTTTTTATGGTTCTTTGGCAAATATATTTTTGCTTAAAATGACAAACCATTAATGTAATACATTTATTTCATTTTGAAAACAAATTATGTATCTGGATTTTAAGGGTTCTTTTGGATAAAACCTGGCCAAAAACGGCAAAAGTTACTAAAACTTTTGTTTCTTTTTGTGTTTCGACAGCTTGTTCTTGGAGTGTTAGGATTACTGAATTTTATTTAAGTCAATATGACAGATCACAACCACTTTTTGTTTTTTCAGGAAAAAGCACCCATTTTTTTTAAATCAGGGAATTCAGGAAATTTCGTTCTTATTTTTCTTTTTTCCATTCCACCAGGTCGCCTCCCTTTTCAAATATATCAATGATAAAATATGTGTTAAGTGCGTTGGAAATGTGGAAACCATTCACATTTCAAACAGAAAATAAGAATGATTTTATTGCTCTTTATTCAGTTATATTCGAAAAACATGATCATGATAAATAAAAGTTACATCAGCACACCCCCAATCTCATAATACAAGTTCATTTTAAGTAAACTTTTAATTGTCCAAACTTTTATATTATAGATTCTCTTATCATCTAGTGATGATCATGATGCAAATTTCCATTTATTTTTATTATAAAAGATAATGATGATGATCTATATTAATCTAATCCTCATTTAATACGATTTAATTCAACCTGCAAGCTAAGAATGAGTAAATAATTAAGGAAGTAATACAACATTAGCATATCCACAGTGTCTCCTTAATTATTATTTGTTTGCACCAAATAATGCTTGATAATTTGTATTCACAATTTTATACGTTATTCAGTTGATTTTTCATCAGTAGACTAGTAATAAAGATCTATTGAATTTCTTAGTTCTAATGATTAATACGTTTAAAGTTCAGGCCCTGAGTTTAAAGACTTTGTGAAGATATTGAAGAATTTATTAATTTTTCCTCTTGGCAAAGTACTTTAAAGCAAATATTAACTATCTGAATAACAAAATGATAATTCTTATTCTAATAAAAGATATAAAATCTAAGAAAAATATCTGATAATGCTCATTTCTGTATAAACCCAAGAATGATTATCTTTCAAGAAAGACCATCTGTTGGTGTTAACAGCCAAATATAGACTGTCGTTTCATAAATAACCTTTTCAGCCATGTTTGATGTCCATTAAAAAGGAAATGGTTAATAATCAGTTATCTACGTTTATAGCCTTAGGCATTAGAATTGTACCACCCCGCAGCAGTTCTGTAAAGCCCTAGGCTATTTGGCAAATATCAGAAAGAGACCTTAATATTTCTAATTGAAAATTTCAAAAGCTTTATCCAAACGGAATAAAATGAGAAAATTGTATGAAAGAAATTCAAAGGTGCTTCAGAGCTTATGTTGGTTTATTTGGTTAAACATTTCAGAAGCAATGATGTTGTTAAGCCGTGTTGTCCACGCATGGGCGCATTCATTCTAACGGAATTTATCAATGTTCTTTTTTCTTCAGAGTTTTCTATGTTGTTTTATCTTCGTGTTTCATATTTTTCCGTAAATTGAACGATTTAATTAAGAATTGGGTATGTGAATTAAACATAAAAATAAAAAAACTACCAGTGAGAGCACACTATATATAAAATAAGTTAAATAATGATTGATTATATTAATTTACAATCTATTGCCAGTCTAAAGAGAATTATGGTCTATTGAAACGATCGTGGAATTTTATAAATGTTGGAATGGGAAGGAAATCTTATCGTCCAATTTTCTATTAAACCAGTTCCATTAATTTACATTTAACTTGTATTGAATTGCAATTTTTTGTGCAAGCTTTACAAAATCCATTTTAGATAAACTAAAATCATTTTAATTATTCATTATGCTGGTCAACCATTTTGAGAGATAAATATTATATTCATGAAGTTTATGCCAAAGACTATATATTATATGATATTTTTCTTTTTCGTTTTACCAGACAGTAGTAGATACGCACGTGCTGCCACATTATTTCTATAAAGCAAAAGCCCAGAGAAGGACATGTTAAATCTTTTAGGGTTGCCGTGTCTGTTGACTTGCCTCTCATGGACTGCCATTTTGTTGACTTGTCTCCTCTTAGTTGGCCTTTCAGATTCGGCGTGTCTGTTTACTTGTCTCCTCATTTAGCAATATTATTGAACTTCCATAGATTACATGTAATTCTCCCAGGTTTTTATAGGTACCAAAGCATAGGTCAAAATGCGAAAAGTGTCCCGGAATTGAAAAAGCTTACACGGCATTTCGTCAGATTGGCTTAACAGGAAATACAGCCCTTGAACAAAAGACAAAGTTTTAAAGAGCATTTAAATAAAATGGTTACTGTTCGCTTATGTTAATAGCAGTCACAGCAATGACAAATGATCACATATCTTAAGGCATCAAGACCTAAAATATTTGCCTTCTGTAATTTTAAAACACTGTAATAATTTAGAACAGTTCATATTGAAATTTCAAAATTTTGTAAATGCTTCCTGTAAATTATCGTCCCGTTTGGCCAAGTGGTTTTAGAGGAGAAGTGCTTTTTTATGTTTCAGTGAATCAAAATCAAGAATTGCCAATGGTGACCACGTTTTTTGACTGATCGGGACAAAATGCGCTTACTTTGTTAAGGGCATTCAGTAGATTCTTCCATTCAAGTTCCATTTGGCCCAGCGGTTTCAGAGGAAAATCTGAAAATGAAAAGTTTATGGACGACGGACGCTAAGTGATGACGAAAGCTCACATTGCCTTTGACCAAAAAACAAATAAATGGAGCACCTGCCTTTAAGAGATATCTCCTTGTTAAGAATAGTAATGGTGTAAAAATCTGCACGAGATGCCTGTTTCTCAGAGAAAACCAATAAAATCATTGATAATGGATTTATATTTGATTTACAAACATTAATTCTCATACATCCTTGCACTGGGAACTTTTATTTGGTTCTAAGCCGTTCTTTGCTGATATTAATAATTAAACATGCATAATGTTATATTTTAATTTCGGTTTAAATTTAAATAACTCTGACATCTGTCATACAGTAACAATGACAAGTGAAATTGCTTGCAAAAATGATATCATGGGAAAATTACATATCATCAAATATGATTTGAGTAGTCCTTTTTCTTTTCATAAAGGACAAAGAAAAGGTGGGAATATAAGGAGTTGTTTTTAACAAAAGTGCAAAAATAATTCATCCCATCACATCAGGATAAAAAAAGTCAGGAAGCACCTTTTTATTTTTGCAGTTTGAGTGTCAACTTTGATTTCATATTTACGCAGCATAGCAATTTTAGATTTTTTTAAACAGCCAATCAGAAACAGGAATTGGAGTTGGCATCTAAGTTTGAAATCCGGTCAAGACGAAGCTGGGGAAATTTTGTTAAGGTCCTCTCATAGATACTTACGGTCAAGTTTGGTTCCATTTGACGTTGTTGTTCTTTATAATCAGCCTTTGGCCAGCAGAGCTAAAAACAATATAGCATGTCAGACACATTTATCTTTAATATTGTTCAAACTTGTAGTGATAAAATTAACTATATAAATATCCATTTAATGCAAGATAGTACCATAATTACCAGTAGGGAAAACGTGTTTTATCACAATGAGCGTAATGGTTCTGTATGTTAGAGGACATTAAAAGTGAGATAAAGCTTAATCTAACCTTGGTTGACTTTTGGAAAAATTATTCGTTCCGGTCAATATGTCAACAAATAATTCCTAATTAAGCTGCTTTATATGACAGAACCTAACTAACTATGTAACGTTAAGTTACATTTAGTTCAATGATAAGACATCGATGCAAAGCTACCATGTTAATTAAATTGTCGTTGAGACGTGCATAAATTTGATAGGAACAGAACGTAACAATCAAAATGCACTTTTCTATTAAGCCGGCAACCTTTTAACCTAAATGTCCTTCGAGTTTTCTCTGTTTAAGAGAAGTTTTATACCTGTGGAGAAAAGGGTATAATTATCTTGTAGTTTTTCTTTAACCTGGTCTGAAAAAAATATATAAATTCACAAAAATGTCATTTAATTTTTTAGTTCCAATTCTAATGTAAAGATAGCCGTATGCAATTATATTTTACAAAATAATTCGAAGATACCAAAAGGGCAGACAGAAATCGTTCAGAAGTCAGAAGACAGACAAGACCATGTCCAACAAAAATAAACGAAAGACAAATATAGAACACACAACACTACACTGAAAACTAAAGCTAGACACGAATCCACAAAAACCAGAGTAAGTTGAGGTGTACCGAAGGGTTAGCAACCCCTGCTCCACTAGTTGCACCCGTCGTGTTTACGGTGCAATCGGTGTTGAAGGCCGTAATGGGACCTGTAGAAGTTTAAATTCTACTGTCATTTGGTGGGTGGCTGTTTCATGGACAATCATGTCACATCTCTTATTTTTATTCCCTTTTTGGACAAGCACTGTTAAATCTGCATTTCCTCTCCTGTGATGTTTATATAAAAGGGTTTAAGAAAGAAAAATTACTTTGCTATTTCTGATCACAATGTTACCTAAATCAGATATATATTTTTTCTTGGCCAAGAAAGGGATTACAAGAAATACAGTTTGGCTTTTGAAGAAAAGCTGGCATCACAGTAAAAGCTTCTTAAACAATGCGATCATGTGTTGACAAGAAAAGGCAATACAAAATAATGATGCTACAATTAGTTTTTACAAGATCCAATAAGATAAACACAATTATAGTGTTATTTTCCCAGACTTATCTTAATTTGTGTTTACACAGCTTCATAATCTGTAGTTATCATGGTTATGGCGAATGTCTTTAAGGCAAAAGTACCATTTTATAATTCATATTCACTCATCTGCTATCTATTTTTCTTCCTATTTAGGACTAATTTTTTACTAAGCCAGCCTAATAATTTGAAGAACAATTTTTTTCTAATATCACAAGTGCTAGTCTACAAAATAATTGGGCAAAAGGCAACCTTGAAAGTATATTGTTTTTATTATTAAGGCCAATGCCTGTTTAAGTTTGATATTTTATTGAAAATGTCACGTAAATTTAAAATGCACTGTAAATCACTACAAGGGAGATAATTCAATATTTAAACTTCGTTATTGTTTTGGTCAATATATATGACTGTTCCCTTTATATACGTGTAGTCTTTTAAAGAGTGTATCACTTTCTGGGAAATATGCATGATGCTATTTTTCATTTATTCCCCTGAAAATGTATTATTTCTTAATTTGTCAAGGTAAATATGAAAAAGACGCAAAGAAAAAGAAACAAACAATATAATGGCAATGGTCCTTGAATAGGTGCTTCAAATATTGTTCCATTTCAAGCGTCAGAGTAGAACATTTTTTTTGTATCAGTCCATCAGAAACAAGAATTGCCCATGGCTGCTTTTTTGGTCAGATCAAGGCCAAATGACGAAACTTAATAAAGGACCTTGCACAGATGCTTTCTGTCAAATATTGTTCCAATTGGCCAAGTAGTTTTTAAGGAGCAGATTCTTTTTGATAATTAAGTCAGCCAATCAGAAACAAGAATTGTCTAATGCTGCCAAGGTTTTTGTCCAATCAGGAAGGAATGAGGAAACTTTGTATTTAAAGGACCTTCCATAGATGTTTTCAGTCAAATATTGTTCCATTTGGCCATGTCGTTTCAGGGGAGAAGATAATATTTTTTGTTTCAGCATATCAGAATTGCCCAATTCAGCAAACCAGAAACAAGAATCTTCCATGACAAACTACATCTAAATCCCAAATGCTCATTTCCTCATCTGATCTTTTTCAGTATCTCCCTTCTTAAATATTTTTGACCTTTGAATACAGTGCATTTTCTTCTTTTGAGTTACATGTAGAACATTTTCATAAATTTTGAGAAGAAATGATTTAAGAAAAATTCTTCCATTCCTTTTAATATTCACATTCCTAGTTGATATTATTATTATATTAATTACTATAAACATGTCAAAATCTTCCGTTCTTTTCATATTTGGGCACCATGAAATCTGATCTTTATGGACCATTGTATTCAAACCCAAAATACTCCTTTAGGATTGCCTGTTATTCAATAAATGACATGGCTTTAAGACAAATTTAATAAGGTTTTATTAAATAAATGGTCTAAATGGCTTTAGGGCTCTTAAGTGAAATTGGAAAATTACAATAAATTAATGCATTTCTGCAAATCCTCATTTAACCCCGATATTTATCTGAAATACAAGCCAAATATATCTGTGCATTAACGATAAATCATTTCACAATCTCCAAATTGAGTTTTAGCGTTAATTTCCTTACGGAATATTCAAAACCATAATAGACATGTTTTGATAGTCGGAAAATCAGGAAAATGTTTAACACTTTATCGCAATCAATGCAGAATTCTATTAAATCAGCAACTCTGTATGAGAAATAGGAATTTTATTCATCAACATAAAATGACATCGACCTGATGGTCTGGCATGGCATCTCAGAAGTCTCAAGACATGCATTTTATATTATTATGGATTATTCAATAATTCAAGGCTTGGGTCTGCAATTGGAATACATGTACACATGTACTGGCTTATTATTTTAGACAATTATACTCAACTTTTTTCAATTTTTATAAAATTTCCAGACTACGAAAGAAATTTTTAAAAACCCAATTCAAAATGTTTAAAAATTTACAATACTATACAATATTTGGGAGAGGAGTTTGCTAAAAAAAATGTAAAAAGGGGTTCTCAAAAGTGGCTACCTTTCATGTGATATTGCTTATATACATAACCCTTCATGTTTTCATGATGTGAATAATTTCACAAAGACTGTTTTTCTTTGTGAATAAGGTTTAAAATGTCCTGCCATTAACATATATGTGAGCATTTGCTTGATGTTTTCACACTGTTTTTCACCCAGAATATTCATATGTCAAGCTTATTGAAAAAAGATGGATTACTCGCGCTAAAATCCTGCAAAGACAAACTTTGAATCGCTGGATTTAAAGTTGGCCCAAAGTTGCCCAAGTTGGGATTAAAATGATCCTTTTTGTCAAATCAAATTGCTGCAAGCCAATATTTCTTGGTAGCTTAACAATTTTTTTACTTTCTTCAAATTTTAAAATGTGACACACTTAAACTCACCCTGATAATGCTTCAGACCAAATATCAAATCAAAACATTTAAAAGCCAAGAAATCTTTGACAAAAATGACAAACATATATGGATGTACAGATGGACGGACAGGGGGAAAACTTAATGCCCCTGTCAACAAATAATGGGGCATAAACATGTAAATAATATCAATCTGACGTCACAGCTGTCTCCACAAAGATTATGACTTCTTCAATAAAGTCAGTCAATTAGGTACAATGGGAACCAAATTCCTTCAAGACTTTAAATTATACATAGTTTATATCCTGAAGTTTCCTCAAGCCAATTAGTTTTGTCACTCAAAATTGTAAATATGATACCTAATTCATCACCTCTGGAAATTTACAATCAATAATCTTGTTTGTCATACTTGACTAAGGTTCATTGCCTTCAAACAATTTCTTTGTATATTAAGTTGCTGACTTAAAAATTCCAAGATTTCCTTTATTCTGACTGTCAAGTGCATTTTTCACAAAGGGTTCAATGTTCTTAAAATAAGGAAGTGAAAAACAAAATTCTACCAGGAATATGATGTCAATTTTACTTTTTGCACTCTTTAAACAATAAGAACTTTGAAAATGTACAGAATTGAAAGCATTTTGAAAAATGTAAGAAGCAAATGTTATTCCATTCAATTAAAGAAAACTAGTATCCTATAGAAACAGGAGATGTGGTATGAGTGTCTTTGAGACAGCCATTGACAATGTCAAAATTACAATAATCTCAACCATCCATCAATCAGGGGGATTTAAATTAAAGTCTTTTCAAGAAGAATTTTTTTTACATACACTCAGTGTTAGAAATAAGCGCTTGCTCGTTAGAGTTAAAATACCATCGGGCAAGTAAAAAACAAGTCATGGTTTCCCGGCCGGCAAGTGGAAAAAACTTGGTCTACTGCATTACTTGAGGGCAAGTTAAATTTTTGTGGGGCAAATCATTTCTTAAGTAACTTGCCCTTAGTTTCTTAGAAAAGTTAATTCTAAAACTGTACACTTGTTTTTCAATTGTTCCAATTTCTAAATTACAAGCCATTTTTTAAAATATAACTCTAACACTGCACTGGGACATTTAGTTTGCAACTTATGTCATTCATTTCATCTCTAAATTTTAATCTTTCCACAGCTGGGTAGGTGAAATCTGGTGATGTCTCTTTGACATCCCTGGTTTCTCATATATTTACTGTACAAGGTTATTGTAAAAGCCAAAACACTTGTAATTGTTGGGGCACCAGGAGGGTACACCTACAGATCACATGGTCACGTCTAAGAATGACCTCAGGTCACTTTTCGGCAAAAAGAAGACAGCTAGGTCATCAAAGGCTGGAACTTGTTTATCAGATAATTTAAATATTGCAGGTCACTTGAAATCATATGTTAGGTCGCAAGGTCTCCTTCCAAACCCCTTAAGGTCGTAGGTCAAATATTACCCTACTATAGAGTCTCATTGTAATGTAATCTATACAAGGAAGTTTTTAAGTTTACTTTGAAATATAATAGGTTAACCCAGTCTCATAAATATAATAGGTTAACACCAGATTCATTTCCTTGTTTCACTAAGATATCTCTATACTTACACAGAATTAAACAGATATGCTCGACCCTGACTGCCTTGGAAAGACTGAAAAATAAAGGGAAATATTTCAACATCATGCTTAAAACTTCATCTTCATCTGTCTATCATATTCTGTGACAAAAATCATATCTAATCTCAATGCCTGCTGCAAACCTTCTCCTCTGAAATGCTAAAATAAATAATACAAACTTTTAAGATAAATATCTACACAATCTTAATCTCTCACAATGTTTTTTTTTTTTTTTGTATTTTTATACACATTGATTAAACTGAGGTAAATTTGCTTTATTAGTTTTGAATGACGTATAACTTTTATGAAACAATATAAAACATATATGTGTAGATGCACATGTACATACTGTTTATAGTTTATAGTATGTTTTGACCATGTAGACTTTACTTTAAATCTTTATTATACATTTCACCTTGAAAATTAAAGTATTATCCCTGTGTTATTTTTATCTTTGAATTTAATGTAGTTAAATCTTTAACCCTTTAAGCTGATTATTAAGTAAGTACAGGGATTTGACTTAAATAAAAGTAAAACAAAAAATAAGACTTTTAACCTTATCAGTTAATTTTTTTGCCTATTTTAAAGAGCACTGGGTCAACCTTATCTATGACACAGTTTCAACAAACTGAGTCTCTCATGTTTTGGCTATTATTTCTTAAAGCAATTTAACAATCTGAAAAGGAAATTAAGAAAAAGATTTGACTAGCTAATTTCCCTTAATATTTTTGGTGGCCTTATAAATCTTGTGCTCATGTGAAAATTAATCAATTTTGTAAACATTTTTAATTTTTGTTTTTTTTTTTTACCGCCAAGCTTTTCTTTTGCCCACTTTTATTGCCCTTAAATATATGGCAATGGGTGTTAAATCTTTCAAAAAATATTATACTATTTTAAAGTCAGAAATCCTGCAAGCAAAAAAAGTAAAAATGGACGACCAAATTTTACCATTTTCCAAACTAATGGACAAAAAATAACAGCATTTGTAAATAATTTGAAATATAAAAAAAGTTACCAAAAACTTTTCTAATTCATTTTATTCCTTAAAAGAATTTTTCTAAATTTAGAGAAAAGTGAGAGACTCAGCTCAGGGAAACCTACTTTAATCAATTACAATCATGTGACAATAGACTTATTGTCTACATGTACATTGTAACTTGAAAACAAAAGGACCAATAAAATTCCTTCCAGTTTAAAAAAGGAATATTCAAATAATTCAAATTTAAGTTCAAATCAATTCACATTACATTTTTGATAATATTCAGGTAAGAGCAGTATTATTTTATGCATCCGCGTTTTTTTATTTGGGGCGATTTAGTGCTTTTCACAAGGAGTGGTATTCCATCCTTGTTGAAGGCCTTGTAGTTAACCTCTAGATTCGAAAATAACTGTTTTTCATGTGGTTGGAGTGCAGTCTCTTTGACATTTACCACATATCTATTCATTTTCATATAATTCCAATACTGGATGTAAGCTGCTTTTTGATTGGACGTTACAAAAAGTTTACACATCGATAA
>JARWCS010162542.1:0-14334 GCA_034783895.1 Geukensia demissa | reverse complement strand
ATACAGGAGATGGTTACCCTTTTGTAGCAACTGTTCCCACTCCTGTTTTGTAGAGAAGCTCGTTAATTTCAAGGCTTTGCGAGTGGTCAAAAGTGCATAGTCCAAAGAGACAAGACTAATTTGAAACAAACTAAAAGATAAAACGAAAACAAAAGGAATAAAGGCTTGGAATACTAAAGAATTATTTGTCGATCATTCGATTTTCTATTTTAATACGTTGAGGAAATGAAACAAAATAATATTTTCACGAAACTGTCCTTTTTAGTATATCAGCGAAAACTGATGTCAACGAAAATAAATGAATTTACAGTTCCGGAAGAAATATGTATATATATATAATAATGCAAAAATTATTGAATGTAATTTTTTTTTATTTATTCAAAATTCAGAATCCTCAAAAGAAATTCGAAGATACCAAAGGGGCAGGAGGAAGACCTTGTCAATATAATAGGTCTAAGCTCTAAATAGATCTATGACGCGGTTGGTTGAATTAGTGACGAGGGCCACACCAACGAGCTGTCCACTAATCTGAGAGATAGTATAAAAGGCTTGTCATTCATTCACATGTTGTTCAAACTTTTTCGTCTTCGCATAGTAACATTTGGCGGTTAAACAATCTAGAGTTGTAGTTTACTTTTATTGGACTATAGAACATTGTGACATTGAAATCAAGATAAAGAATTAAAATGAACTTTAGATCACTTCAAACTGACCGTGAATATTCTGTGGAAAATATTCATCTTCATAGACAACTTTGCAGAAAAAGATACAACTCAACACAAACAAAATGTACTTCTGGTGATGTAAATTCAAAGGATCGTAAAGGACGTACGTTGTTGTTCTATGCTGCAAAATATGACCAAACGGAGATAGCTAGACAGTTGCTCGATACAGGATGTGACCCAAACATCGTAGATTGCAACAAGAATACTGCTTTACACATGGCTACAGATGGAACTCATTTAGAAGTTCTTAAGCTGTTAATTAAAAATGGTAAGTGAATTTGATAATTTTAGCTTCTGTTTTTTTCATTACATTTCACCAAATAAAAAGAAACAAAGGGTCGATATGAAAATATATATTTGATTCATTAAATTTACAAACTAAAATATATAAAGTTATTACAATTGAATGCTAACACTTCAATTTAGACGACCTCATAAGGTAGAATTATTAAAATAATTTTAATTTTAATTTGTAAAATAATGTGAAAAGCTCGAAAAGTGATGGTCGTTTAAGAAATAGTTAACCCTACAATAGCATTTTCAAGAACACGTGTTCTTTTATATAGTTAAAAGACGAAATGTTCTAATAGATATTTTTATCCTTTTACAGACTGTGATTTGAATATTAGAAATCTACAAGGACAAACAGCTTTGATGAGAGCAGTATTGTATGATGACCCTGAGATTGTAAACACTCTCCACAAAGCAGGTTTGTAATAGTATTATTGATAACCTATCCATAGATATAAAAACAACCGAATAAGCCATAGGGCATGACATATGGAGGTAGGTTGTGCAAACAGTCATCTTTACTAAAAAAATGCAAAGAATAAAATGTCTTTATGAAAACAAACGAACGACATACTAAAAAACTCCTATGACAATAAAGACTGAATCATTCGAGTCCGAAAAGAACTCACTCTATTGCCCCGGAAGGGTAAGTTTCAGTTACTAGGAGACTTTAGGACATTTCAAAAATGAAAAGAGGAGTCTTGTAATTAGGATACATCTTGTGAATACAGTTATATTGTTTTGGGGGCAATTTGTGATTAATAAAAGCTTGAGTAACACGAACCCTACAAAAACAAAGGTGAGTTCAGGTGCTCCGAAAGGGTAAGCAAAATTCACAATATATTGTCGTCATTGTTAAACTTATGTTTTGAAACCACTGGGTCGATGCTATCGCTGGTGGGCCACTGGTCCCCGAGGGTATTCAACGGCTCAGTTGTTAGACTTGTCTGACCTGAAATTATCGAACAATGTTTGACAGAAATGTGATGCATTTGTTATAACTCTAAAGCAATGAAAATATGAAAAGGCTTCGAAACGTATAGCCCTTAGTATTATTTTCTGTCGTTGAATGTGGCCTTCTATTTCAATTTGTTTTGATTTGAGTACTTCTTTCACTATGTTTAAATCTCGGACTACCTTTGTTATGGTTCTAATGCTACAGCTGATAGGTGACTCCTTGAAATGTACATATAGCATATCAAAACTTACCATAAGACAAAATTACCAGTGTTGAATAAATAGAGAGATTTACTTGTATTTCAAATATATTCAGAATGAATTTTGACGAACATTGATGTTCATGTTGACGTAAACTGTGGCTTCTATTATAATTCAGAGTTAACCTTTATTTCCACTTCTTCATCGTTTCTCATTTTACGTTTGCTTCTAAAATTCTTACATAAATCAGTATAATAGGACATTGTTTTTTAATTTTAATTATTCCGAAAGACTAACGTTTTGCATGTTATTATGAATTAGAATGTTACAATGAAATATTTCAAGCTTGATTCGCATTTCCCAATTTTTTTTCGCATATAATTATTTGTAATGATGTAATAATGACATATTACAAGCTTGATCGGCATTTTTTAAAAAATATTATATATAACATTAATTTTTGAATATATTTATTAATTATGATGTAATAAATTATTACCAACTTATACATTTGTCACAATGTATAGCAAAAAAATCACGAACTTGTACATATAATTGCCTTCAGCACTACACAAAATGTTCGTTTTTAATAAAAATAACAGCGAGGGCGTTATACACGCGGGGGTGTACAACAACTAATAATTAATAATTACTTAATTGTTTACATGGCAGGATAAGTAGTAAATTAATTCCTTGTCAGTGCTGGTGTTTTGTATTATTGATATCTTAATTTCGTTACAATGTATATATTTTTTTCTCTGATGTTTTATTTTAATAGGTGCAAATCTTGATGAAACAGATTGTACGGGTAAAACAGCTCTAATGATTGGACTTCAAGAAGGGCGGGAAAAATCTTGTGTATATCTCATTAAGCATGGATGTGAAGTTAATATCGTTGACAAACTTGGACAAACTGCATTATATCTAGCCACTTATTCAAATGAGGACTGTCCGACAAACATCTGGAGGAGGCTGATCCGTGCCGGATACAAGCTAGAAAATGACTCAGATTGGCTCTCAAAAGAATTGGTCAGTAATCTTACGCGCCGTGGGAAGAAAATTTTCAGTCGTGTGTTTGGAATATTTAACAGGAAAAGGGTTTTTAAATTGGACATTGCTCCAGAGGAAAAGGAAGAAATTGAAATTTCAACATTTCAAATTTTAGACATATGTGCTTAAGTATTTTAATGTGTTTTACCGCAGTCCATAGGGAAATCCAAATTGATTATTTATATTAATTACAAATTACACTTCAGTATTATATTTATGGAATTTATTGCATATCTGTTTTTTAGAATAAAATATCATAGAAAGCTTATAATTTTTGTTTTATTTTTTTCTTTTGGAATTGCAGTAGCAATTTTGAATTCCAATATTTTAGACCTAAACGCATCTGATGAAGGCTTTTCTAGTAAAGCGAATTGTACGAAACTGCTGCGTCTTTCCGTCATTTATTTTTTTATCCTTGTTTATCTTTTAGGTAGGTTGGTTTCACAATTTTACGAAAATTTAAATGTTTCACAAAATAACTTTGATATGCAACACCGTTTTAATTACAAATCCTTTTTACATTTACGTAACTAACATAGAGATTTGGAATGTCTGAAAGATCTGGACACAGTTGTTCAAATGTTAATAACTTATTTTCAAATGTCTGTTTATCAGTGGTCAATCAGTATATTTTAAAGGAAATTTTTATTGAAGCTCCAGTGATGAAGATATCTTAGCATGCAAAATTTTAGACTTTTAATATTTATAGAGTTATTATATTCAAATTTGAAAAAAGGGTAAACTTTTGAACAACTGGCCCCTGACTCTTCAATGTCTTTGAGAGACTTTCATATTTTTTTAAATCTAAATTTCTACTGAAGGTGGAGTGTAGTCTATTTGACATTTACTTCTATTTTTGTTATTGTTCAATATTAACTATGTATATGTCATATCCTTTGTAAAAGTATTTCCTAGAACAGCAAGCTTTTTCCAAACCAGCTCTCGGTATTGATAGTTTCAACGGGCGTGTTCTGGTGATTTTCGTTTTGTCTGACACAAAAGTCTATCTGCTGGTTCAATTCATATACTTTACAGTTACAGAGGGTCTGTTTGTTCCTTCCACTAAAGATGGGTTGTCCTTTTTCAAATTTTAATAACGCTTTATAGCTTAAATTATATAAACATAGATTACTAAGAATTCAATGGCAGCAGCTCATAGTTTTAAAATACTCTTTAAGCTACTATATTTGTATATATTTTTCACATCTAAATATGTTTATAGGTGAAGGGACTATTAAATCTACTTCTTTATAGAAGAAGCTTTTGTTTCTTTCATGTAAAACCAGTCATTATAGCAGTAATAAAACAATTCGTACTGCTTCATGATAAGAATTATTATTATATAAAAAGGAATTCGAAGATACCAAAGGGGCAGACAGAAATCGTTAAGTTCGGAAGACAGACAAGACCATGGCCAACGAAATGAAACTAAAGACAAACATAGAACACACAACACTACACTGAAAAATAAAAGCTGGAGTAACACGAACAATAATTATGTGGTTTCATGGTTATTTTCAAATTAATGTATATCGTGATACAATTTCTATAAGAAGTCTGTGCCTTGTTCATATATCATGATTTTTACTGGTCGACGCTTTTTAAACAATAATAGTATTTAAGGTTTCTAAAATTTCAAGAACCGTTTTACCTTACCGTTTGATGGCTGGTTGAATATTAATTTCGAGTTAAGATTTTCCTGCAGTTTAATACAGATCATGTAAGAAAAATGATATAGCAGTAAGTTCCAACAATGTCAGTTATTGGTAAACAGCGTCTTAAGACTCTTAGATTTTGACAGACTTACGTCTTGTGTAGAAGAGTATCTGCTCGGATATGAATCGTTCCAATGAAATCGAGAACTATAAAGCTTCACCATAAACCTGCAAGCCAAATTAATTTTTTTGAAATAGTTTTTGCATATTATGACACTAAACACATATTAACTGATATAACGGCTTTATAATGGGACCTGTAGAAGTTTAAATTCTACTGTCATTTGGTTGGTGGCTGTCTCATGGACAATCATGCCACATCTCCTATTTTTATAGTTATTCCGGGCCGAATTACCCGTATGAAATTATAATTAATACAAGAAGAATTTTTTTGTATAGATCAGGCTGTTTTTTGCTTATTATGGCAGATTTATACACATTTATACATTTATACTTATTAAATATTGATTACTTCAGGGTAGAATAAAGATCTATCGGCAATTGACAGTCCAACTTGAAACAACGAAAACAAAGACCGGAAAACCTGTTTCCACGAACTCCTAAAACAGGAGTAGGATCCGTTTCTCTGAAATAGTACGCAGCTCTCTCCTGCATGCAGCTTCTGTGGTAGATTAGGTAAGTATAACCTTACATTCTGTAATGCATATTGATATTTTTCACTTGGAAATGGGGATGTTTATATGCAACACCACTACAATCTATTATAAAAAATGAATATTAAATAAAAAATGTAGAATCAAAATCCCTTACAAACCTGGTTACTGGAGCATGTCTGTTCTACTCTACACTGTGAGGGACTTTGAACATTGTCGCAAGTAAAACACTTTAAACCTAAAAAGTATTATTTAACTCGCCTTATTTATTATCAATGTATATGTATATTTTGAAAAAATAACATATATTCTACAGTAAGCTCAACATTTTTGTATAAAATATTTCCATATTGCTAACTAGGGTTAAAAAATGAGGAAAACTAGCACTTTCGTAATTAAGGAAATTAGTTGTAAGTTTTGAAACCCTATGATTCTTTAAGAAGTTGTTCTTTTTCCTAGCTAAATATTATGCATGGCCTTTTACAGTGGTGACTAATTTGTCTGAATTTTTTTCGTGTGGTTTATGATTAAATAGGAATCTATTATAATAGAGAATCATTTGGCTTTCATTGAACATAATATATCTATGTTAAATTCCAAATCCCTTGCACATCACATTTTCATTTCATCTCGAGTTTAAGGAGGTCAAGTCATTATGAAATGCCAGTTTGCGGAATTGAAATGCTCGGATTTATTCCCCGAATGCCAACATCGTTTGAAATACCGGAAATTTACATGTAAAATTATGTTGGCCTTAGAGGAATAGTGTTTAAATGGCATCTGTCACAAAACAGTCTTATAGAGAAGATAGACAGTTTTTTTTCTTAATATATCAGGATATGATGGTACTTCAAAAAATCATGCTAAAAATTCAAGATCTCTACATGAAATCATTATATTGAATTTTTAGTTATGTTTAAAGTTTATGTTCATTTCTTGAAAATTCAAGATACACTTTAATAAGATGGTTTGTAGTGATTCATTCCAAAAATATTTCATCCCGTTAATTTAAATGTTTAAAAACTTTGCAGCTTTGTCTTTTATTCCCCTTAGAGCTGCTAATATCATGGTTTAATTCACTTACCTCCGTGTTTTAAACTGTCGATGGTACATGATAAGTTTTTTAAAGATTGTCTTTAACAGATATGGGTAAAGTTAGAAAGACTACACTGAATCTACGAGAAAAATTACAAATCTAGTGGTTTGCACGAGGCCTTCAACAAGAGTGGAATTTCACTTCTTGTGAACAGCTGGAAATATACGTCTATGCATAAAATAATACTACTTTTATCTAAATACTAATAAAAATGTACATGTAACGAAACATTTAAAATGCAAAATTACCAATTTTGAATAAATATTGAAATTTTTGGGTGTGCTATATGTACATTTCGAGGAGTAATCTCTTATCAGTAACCGAAACATAGGAAGTCAAAGATCCAAACATAGCAAAAGAAACACTCAAATCCAAATAAATCGAAATCGGAAGCCTAACCTGACGGCAGGGACAGCTATTAAGTGCAATATTTTCAAAGCCTTATCGTATTTTCAGTGCTTTAGAAATTAAGCAAAATACAGTAAATTTCTGTAAAACAATGTTTGATACATTTCATGTCGGACTGGGCTGGTGAATACCCTCGGGGACATGATCTTCCAGCAGAGGCATCGACACAATGAAAAACCTAGAACCACTTTTCCAGATTTGGGAATTCAATTATGTTTACAAATACAATTTCTTAATGTTTTGCTGAATTTTCTGATGACGAAATATCCGTACATCAGCCTTTTAAACGCAGTCTGGGAATATAATTCATTAACTACATTCTGAAATTGAGATGCTGTTACAATGACAATGGTAAATGTGTTTATTATTGTAAATTATTTTTGTGTTATCTTAAAATACACGTGTACACAGACTGGAACTAAAACAACTTTTAGTATGTGAGGACTTATATAAGTTCACCGCTCTAGATCTACTTACATCTACTTACATACTTACATTGGCTAGTTTCGATGAATGTTGCCAGAATTACCAAAATTCCTGCAATAAATTAATCCAAAATTGTACATCACATGTCACCTCCTTCTTAAATCTCGCCAAGTATAATTTTTAAAGATATATTGATCATTATTATATAAAGCATGCTAACCATATACATACGACAAACCCATTTCTATAGTTCATGTCAGTAAAATGTATAATACATGTAATATGGCACATTCAAGATAAGATTATTGTATGCAATGTTTAAATGACCTTGCCTAAGATATGCTGCATTAAAATGCAGTAATACTTTCTATCTAAAAAATTTCACATATTCAAAAATCAATTAGAGCTCTTACGATTTTGAAGTCGTAGCAAAATTTCAAGCTTAAATTTCTGATTGATTGATTGTTGTTTAACGTCCATAGGCAAATATTTCATGCACATTCAAGACGAGAACAAGTTATCAAACAATAAATCATAAACAGAGCTTGCTGGGGGTAAGCTTGGAATGTTATAACCACAGGACGCCAAATTGAGTCTGTTTGAGTAGGGGCGGGAAACTTAGACTACGCTAATGATCACCTACGGACCACTTATTATAAGCTGTTGCAAAGAGATCTTAAAGTACTGAAAACGTGGCATTTTCCCAACACAAGGGACGGCGTTAATGTTACCGTCCGAGACAGGTTGAGAATTAATACATCCCACCCAACTAACGGACTACCTTCTGGCGGAGAAACCGAGCAACCAACTTCTTAACCCTGGCTACTGTCAGGGTGGTTGAATATGGTCCGTAGCTGATTGTACAATAATAGACTCAAAAATAACAAATGTAGAACTTAAAAAAGATACACATTTTCCGTATTTTATCTGATCAGATATCAATCATCATTCTCAAGACAGTCCTATAAAAGTGGTTGATAAGGAATTTGACTGGAAGTTATGACCGTAAACATAAGTCATTATAAATAATTTCTTTACTTCTCATATCGGTCTCAGAAAATAAGTGCAGAGGACTCTTATCTATGCTGACCATAATTTGTGGGTCAGATTATGCCGAACATGTTTGTAATTTTAATTTTTGTCCTTTCGTTTACCGTTATTGAGATATGTCAAAAACATTCATTTTGGACTGAAAACACATGTGTTTGGACCCTAGACACATAAATGGTTGGACTGAATAAACTATTTACTCCTCAACGGTTAGGAAACAAGAAAATTTTTAAAGAACGAGAGAAAAAGAAAGAAAATTTACGGTTGCTTACACTATCTTGTTGGTCGTTTTGGAAAACGAGTATTTATTTTCCAATAGATTAAAAAAGAGAAGATAATAAATGTCAAGAGGCCAATGTCGTATACTCCATCTGCGAAAGGAACTGGGGAAAATGTTTAATGAAGAGCTTTTCACTTTCATATTCACATGGCCTTCATCAAGTTTAGAATGCCAGTCCTTGTATCGAGCTCTAGATCGCCACAAACTAATTAAACGTATATGCATAAATTTCAGCAACTACTGCTTCAATATTATGTATATACAAATTAATGTAAAAGACAAAGACCAACAAATAACCTCGACTTGTGAATTTAGGACAGGCACATGATAAATGTGGTTTGGTTTAACATGTTTTTCTGGATCCAAATCCTCCCTTACATCTAGACCAATAGCATAAAAGCCAACTGACACACTGTTAAAACCATACAAGAGTGCACCCAGTACATTAACACATGCGAAATGAAGATTTTTCTCGAACGAATGCACACAGTTTCTGATAGTATGCTCAAGGTGCAATTTCAATTATGAAATATCAAGTGTCTCAACAGGAGATATCATCAAATATCGTTCGTCAGAAGATTAAATACGCGTGAGGAGAAACAAGATTGGTTGCAAACATTTTATATCTTGTCGATATTTTATCAACAAAGATTCTGACAACAACGCATTTTTTACCTGTGAACAAGTTTATTTCACTGGATCAGTGAGTTTCATTTCGGATTATTTTAAAATTTATATGCTTTTATGAATATTTTAGACTGCTTATGTTCACCTCTCCGATATTTTACATATTCTAATTCATGGTTGTTTATTATTTTAATGTATCATCCAGTCGTAAAAGGCCAGTGACCGAAGATATTTTGCGCAGAAATTATTCAAGTTAGGATTACATCGAGCGGAATGGATACGGACGTCCCATGTTATTTTCCGTGTTTCCAGACTTAGCCTGCTTAGCAACGGACTTTTCGTGGTGTAATTTTTGGCTGATGTAATGATAAGAAGGAAATTGTAAGTCTATTTCAAACCTTTCTAATTTTTTATTTTTATATCTGTAATTTGTTGACCTTACCCCGCATTTGTATGCTTCAGTGCACAGATGTTGTGTCGTCGACATCAAGCAAAGAATTCCGCTCAAACCGGTGCTAGGGGTCGTCTTGAACTTAAATTGAGGTGCGAGTTTTTACTCCGTGTTGATAGCCTCACTGTGACTCTGAGATGAAGAACAGCCATCAAAGGGATGTTCCTTTGCTTAGAATTTACTTGTATATATGAGATTTTTGTATTTACACCATATCCCCCTTTTTTCTATAAATTACATTATTCTAACGTCTCTGAACGCAGAAAATTTCACGAAAATTCGCCACTGATCCGCACTATGGTTTTTAAGAATCAACCAAATTTAATATTAAATCAATAAATGTAAATTGAAAAGATGTTACAATAAAACTTTTTATGTCTAGTTCGATAACTACACTATGTGTTGTAGACATAAACAAGCAGAACCAAGTTGAATCAGTATGGTTTTTGTTTTACTTTTTTCTTGTCTAATGGTCGAGATAAAAATGGAGTTCTCTAGTCTGGCCCTGCATCACATTGCTTGTACTTATTAACCGTAGTTAGGTGTCGTAGCATTCAGATATACTCATTTTTATTGTTTTGCCATTAATGCACATCAAATATTCCGGACATGGGCAATTGTGGGATTTATTTGGGGCCATTTAGAGATCACCCAAATGAGAGATATTTCACCTTTTTGAAGGTCTTTGTGACCTCAAGATCTTTGTGATAGACACTCACTGAATCTACATGTATCTACTTACAATACAATATCATTGAGTACGGCTAATATTTTAGTTATTTAAACTGAAAAAGACGTTCCATTAGACAATACAATTCTAATTGTATCTCAATATCTGAGCTAACTGTATGCATGTTACATGAAGCTACATTTTTGGACTGAACTTATAATATAGAAAGCTTATATTGACTTAAAAATGATTGATCAATGAAATCTCGTAAAACAGAAGCCTTTTATCTACGTACAAAATTTTTCTTTTTGTACTTCCTTTTATCTACCTTTTTGAACAAAATACGAATGGAATTTAATCGTGAATTATAACCTTTAAAATACCAAGGAGAGCACTCATGCAAAAAATCATGTCCCCAAAGCAAAAACTAGAAGAGCAAAATATCGCCATGTTCATAAAATCGAATTTAAACTCGTTTTTGAAAGGGTAAGAAAGTTTGTGTTTGAAGACTGTATGCTGAACTATTTGCTTTTGCTTGGAAAAATAATATTTGTCACAATTTTAAAGTTATTTTCTGTCGTTCAGAGATTGTGATATCTTGCAAACAGTTTAATATGCTGATAATTTATAAAACAGTCAATATTTTACATGCGACGACGCGTAAGCAAAAGATTGAGACAAAAATAAAAACAAGGAGTCATTGAGAATTTTGATAGCCATACATGTAGAATATATAGAAGTACTCATGTATGGCTATCATGTCTAAGGAGGTTTACAACCAACTTAGTGGACATTTATCGGTTTAATGTCAAAGCGACTGCATGCACTCCAACCACAAGAAGAACAGTGGAAACTTACTAATCCAGAGATCTCCACAAAGCCTTCAACAAGGGGAATACCACTCTTTGTAAAAAGCTCTCAGTCACCAAACGTGTATACGTAAAATAAGACTACTCCTACCTGAATATTATCTAAATTGTACATGTAACAAAACATAACACAAAAAACAACCTATGCAGTAATGGGTAAACAGTTGTCCCCACCCCTGGATTAAGCTTGTTTGGATTTCAGTTCTTCTTTTGCTATGTTTGGATCTCGGCTTTTCTGTATTTTGGTTCTAATGCTACTGATGAGAAGTTACATGTACTCCTTGAAATATACATATAATATCAAGATTCACTACTACATGTATATTTATGCAACATTCAGTAACTAGTATTTCAACCTATTGTCATATATATAGGGGCACGTGTTAAAATTCTTATGTCACCAATTATCCGAAATTCTGACCTGGTAAGATATTAAAATAAATTATTTTATCTTGACGGTAAGCACCGACCAAATGGAAAAGACCTAGAATTTGGACAAATATTTTAACTTGCAGTATAAATTTTTATTACACTCATATAAACTATAAGTTCTTGTCCGATAGGATAATAGCACGAATTATGTTCAAGTAGAAGTTTCCACAACATTAATTAGAGTACATGAAATATCCCGTAGGTTACCAACGATATGTATATCATTTATTTTTTAGGATGGGGGCATATAACTGTTGATGTTGAACAGCTAATATCATGAGTGGAAACATACTTTCTTAATATTATGTATATATCATGCCCAGGTGGTCAACCAATGGACTCTCTCATTCAATCTTTAAATTTGCAAGTCATTGGTTTATTTTAATTCTTGGCATGTCGGTAAGAATACAACATTTTCAATAACTGCAATATTAGTCATAGATGTTTCCAGCGTATTATTTAAAAACTCATCTTCTTTTGTTAAATTTAAAACATTTTATTTGACCTGTTATCCTTTTTATGAAACTTTCAGATTTTTATTTAGCAATTAAGCATACGATTTTTTCAGTGGCAGAAATTTAACTTGGCCCGGAGGTGTGATAAGAAAATAATCAACATTAGTAACATAATTAGTAGAATGCAATAGGGCGATCTCCTTTTGCGCCAGTTTATTTTTTAATTTTATGGCTGAAATGTACCCCAAAATAATAAGACTTTTGCTCAAAATACATGTAAATTATCAATTATCCATGACCATTCAATTACTACGTTTTCTATCCAAATGACCCAAAAGAACGATGTCCAATGAAAAGCTGCAAACAAGTAGAAACGATATTATAAGCAAATATGTAAATACTGTCTACAACAAACTATATACAAAAATTCTTAATAGGACATTATATCGAAACGTAAAAATGTTGGAAGGTCTAACGTGTGGATCTATCCAATGAGCCACATTCTATACTTAGTAAAATAGGTCATTTAAATAAATCATATGGCCTTGGTTGATAACTACTACGTGACCGAAAAAAAATCTAATGAATATTTTTGAAGTAAAACTGTTCAAACGTTTTAAGGTATGTCGCTTACATTAAACATTGTTCGTTTATTTGAAACTTTTGGTTCAATGTATGATTTCTGAATTACTTGATTTACATTGTCATGTGCGTATACATGTATCATATAATGTCAGTGTTATTTTTAAATATTTATTTCTTGTGGTTTTTCCGGAAACAAAGCAAATTTATAATATAATTTGAAAAAAATATGTACATGTAGTTAGAAAGGCTATACTGAAGGAATTTATTGATGTTAACTCAGTCGATTTTGTTACAAACAGAAAATAGAAGGCCCTAATGAAAACTTGTGAGTGAAATTCTTTTGAAATTTGTAGGAAAATCGTCCGTCCCTAATCTGTAAAAGATGGTATATTTTTCTTTCATACTTCCAATCCGCGTCTTAGTAATTGTATAAATTTCAATATTATATCATTGGGTATTATCTTCAGTTATATTTAGCTCCAGAAAAGGCATGATAAACGACCCCTTTGAAATTTCAGTTTTCATTTTTTAACCTTTTATCAGCGAATTTTATTTTTATTTAACAAATAAAGATGTTCACCTTGGGAATAAAAGCAATATTGGATCAGTTGAAAATCTCGAAAATTTGATTTTTATTGAAAACGGTCAGCTTAAAAATTAGATATTTGTTTAATACATGTATTTGCATAGTCGACATCTTTTTTGATAAAATGTCCATTTTTTCTATTAAAATCCGACATTTTCGCAGAGCCAGGGGATAATATCAGTTCTACATGACGTAGGTATTGAGAAGCACTGCTGTGCAGCCTTAGGCGTTAGTGAAGGCTTTAAGTGGTGCAGAAGGGGGATAAATCTCAATGCCTACGAGTTAAAACGCTCGCCCGTGCGACATTTTCAAAGTGAATCAATCAATGTTAAATAAGCCACATTTACCAAAGTGTAGGCCCTGAAATAGAAAAAGGCGGTTCGGTTTAACCGCCTGAAGGTAAAACGCCTGCTTTAGGGGAGTCCGTTGGTTGGGCGGGATGTATAAATACTCGGCCACCCAGCGTGTAGACGGGATTTAAAAATAGACTACTCGGGTACAACCCCTCCAACAGGGGCGTTCGTGGGTTCGGCGGGTATATAAATGTTCAAACCGTCTCGGGCGGGAACGTTTCCGTCGTGCACCGTGTTGGGAGAATGCCATGCTCTCGACACGTGAAAGATCCCTTATGAGTGGTCGTTGGTGGCCAGTTGCCTTTTACAGCGTCCTTTATAGTATGGACTCCGATTCATTATTAAAGGTCGTAATGGGACACGTAGAAGTTTAAATTCGACAGTCATTTTGTGTATGGCTGTCTTATGAGCAATCAGGTGGTGGTTGATGGTGTTTAACGTCCTACACAGCAAATTAATGCTCTCAGTCGGACGGTCCCTGGTGGAACTTTAA
>JARWCS010162324.1:0-14337 GCA_034783895.1 Geukensia demissa | reverse complement strand
CGGACACAATTTTGGAAGAGGACCACCTAAGGACCATTCCATCAAAGTTTGGTCAAATTTGACCAAGTCGTTTCAGAGGAGAAGATTAAAATATGAAATGTTGACGGACGACGGACGGACGACGGACGCAAAGTGATGAGAAAAGCTCACATGGCCTTTTAGGCCAGGTGAGCTAAAAAATTACACTCTCCAAATTAAGGCGGCTAGTATGCGACAGTTGTAAACAATAATAATCCAGGTGTCTGCCATTGTCATTTACCGGTATAACAATAAGACAGACAGACTAACAAGTCAATAAAAAACAATAAAAATATTTCAAAACTTAAAAACTCTTGGGGTTACAACATAAATCCGTCATACACCAAAATAGTATTGACCGAACATTTTCTTATGATATCTTAATAAGGATTGTGTTATCCATTATAACATATTAGCCACATTAGTAAACATCAATGTCCATAAATTGATAAAATCGGAATACGGATTATCACAACTACCTGTAATGATAATCACGTTTTATCAAATATATGTAAATGATACAAACTGAATAGAGTACGAAGTGTGAGATTCTTTTGTTTATGTGCAATGTTTTTTCATGAAACCGACAGGAATATATAAACATTTTATCAGCCATTCAAAGTAAGTTTTGCTATCCATATTCCAGGAAAAAACATGTATTATCCATTATCTCCCTATCTCCCGCTTCGACCAAAAATAAATATGATTTAGATATCGGAGGTTTCTCTATTTTTCATATCTCTTTAGCTGTGGGAAATTCTGATTTCTTCTGTGCTGAATCCTAGAATGTCGAGTATATTCCTTGTTAATATGCTACATCCGTTACAGAGTGTTGAGGCTTAATATGAGTTTGTTCATTGATGGGATAAAAGAGTCACAGTGTCCATTTCCCATCGGTTTTGATTAATTGATTGACAAGTGTCAAACGCCACGCCTGCAGCACCCAGCGAACATGGCGAGAACATACAACAACTAAAATCAAATCACAAGTGAGATCTTCAGTACCAAAATGATGAGCTTGGTCAATCCACAAATAAAAAGTGTCAAACTCGTGTGTAGTTTGGATAAGGGCAATAAGTCTACAATGAACTGAGTCAATATGACAATTTAAGGGTCAGTTCAAATTTATGGCCATAGTGCTATTATAACTTTCAATAATTATACAACAATATGCTTTGTTAATTAATGACTGATTGATTATGATTCCCTGATTGTTTGATTGATTGTTTAACTTAAAGTGACGAATATTTCATGCATATTCAGGACGAGAACAAATTATCAAACAATAAATCATAAAAGGGGTTTAGCAGGGGGTAAGGCCGGGAAATTTAATAGCCACGGGTTGCCAAATTAGGACTGTTTGGATAGGGGCGGAAAATTTAGCCTAAGCAACTGGTCACCTACGGACCAATCATTACGAGTTGTTGCAAAGGGATCTTTAACGTGCTGAGAGCGTGGCATTTTCCCAACACGGGGCGAGGCGGTAACGTTCACGTCCGGGACGGGTTGAGAATTTATACATCCCGCCCAACCAACAGACGCCCGTTTAGAAGGGTTTCTTACTCCTGGCGGAGAAACCGAGGAATCACTTACTCTCAGAATGGTTGAGTATTTATACATCCCGCCCAACCAACGGACGCCCCTTTAGCAGGGGTTCTACCTGCAGGCGGAGGAACCGAACGGCCTATTTCTATACCCCGGCCGCCCTCGGGGGTTTGTTTTTGTTTTTATGTCATTTTGTCACACCGCTGTCCCTGGTAAGGAGGAAGGTGGGTTAAGTACTCACAAGCATATTTAACCTGTGTCCTGTAATCCAGTGGATGTCATTGTTTTTATGTTTAAAATGTTACTTGTTTAACATTGTTTATTTATTTGGACAAGGTTGTTACATTTGAATATCATCAAATTTTATTTTGTGACCTTTTACAGCATGTGGACATCATTGGAGGCCTTAGGGAAATCTGTAGATTTGTTATTTACACATTTTGGAAAGGTGGCTGTCTCATAGACAATCATACCAAATCTTGTTTTTTTTTTATACACAAATATGAAAATGGACTTAAGTGGACAGCCCTTATTTGACCACGAGAAACCAGCAGTAATAGGTTAATCCATGCAACCTGTAGTATAGAAACAATTTACAGTACATCCATGAAGTTTCGTATGAAAAACAATCAGGTCTGACCTCAGAGATTGCTGGTGAATTCTGAGATTGTTGACGAATGTAGGAGGTAATTCACCAGCTTTGGAGTTTTTTACTATATACACAAACAGTTTTGTATGAAAACACTCTAGCCTGACCTTGTAGATTGTTGGTGAATTTTGGAGTCTGAGAAATTTCACCAGCCTTGGTGTTTTTGATACAAAACTCTATGTATGTACTGTTAATCTACCTTAGATTGTGTCTCTTTCCTTGCAATCTGTGCATCTTGAAGTAGTTTTTCTCTTTCAGATTCCTCCTGTAAAGTCAGCTGACGAAGGAAACGTTCCTCTACCGTGCCAGGAATAACAATCTGACCGAGCTGGAAATACTTCACATCGGCATAAATTCCCTTGTCATTATCGGTACATGTAGACCTCTCTTTACAGTTGGTTGGACATGCTGATGAGGAAAATGATATTGCTTTTATTGTTACCTGTTGTTAACCTAACCATACACAAGACATACTGTGAGCAAAACTCATAAAACATAACCCTGGCTAACCTGATGGATTATCTGCCCTTGGAATGATGGATTATCTGCCCTTGGAATGATAAATTTCCTTCCTTTGTTAATATCTATACATTGTGTCTAATGTTCATTTAAGGTTTTATTGAAATCCATTTAACGGTTTAAGTTGAGATGCATTTACAAGGAATGTGGACAGATCAAAGGAAAAACAGACGGGGTGATTCCTATAAACCCCAAACCTTGTTTTGAGGTAAAGTAATGCAGCAGGTCTATTTTGCATTATTCTGGGTTCCTGGTCAATATCCTAAGAGGTTTTCCTTCGGAACCTCTCGGATATAAACTCAGGTCAGGGCAAATGAATTTAGTTGGAATTCCACTAAATTACCGCTTACGATTTGGAATTTTTGTTCGTGTATTTTATTACAGTTATTGTATCCCAATACATTACCTATATTTTTTAATAATTATTATAGATACTTAAAATATTTTATTCTTATCATTAACGATAGAAAACAGAAAAAGAAAATGTATAACGTCACTTCCGTTGTTGTTTCTTTAAGAATGAGAAGACGTCATATTTGTTGCCATGGATTTGTAAACAATGACGTCACTTGAGTCCGGGCATTTCTCAAATATGGCGGATGTTATGAGACCAATCACAAAGGAGAAGTCGCTAGCTCTGACCTGGGGTTATATTGAGTGAAATCTATGGAACGATAATATTTCCCCAGGATGCCAGGTTATATTTATGCATAGCCTAAATTGGTTATTTTATTTATTAATTATCTATTCACAATCCCCAGAGAACTTATGCATTTTGTGTGTGATAAGCAAATTTGTTTGAATAGTATATATGATCATGTTTATTTACAGTTATGTTTATCTTTTTTACAGGTTTTAGAAATGTTATTGCTTTAATCAAACGGACAATGACTGACAGTGCCTTCAGCGACAGTTTTGACCAAAAAGGTAGGCTGACTTCATAAGCAGACCTAGTGAGACCACAGAGGACAATTCAACTTATCCATTACTTTAAATATTACATAATGTCTATATTTTAATAATTTCATAAGACATGATAAATTAAATGCTGTCAGCTGACATTCTGTTAATTCTGAAATTGTTTGATTTAAAATACCGTTGTAAATATATCATATGATATTTTGCCTTCAAGATAAGAATATCATATGATATAATAACCCCTTGGGTTATGATATTTAGCCTCCTTATGAAATATTGACCCCCCTGTCAAATTCTGAATAATACATGTAAAAAGGAGAGGTTAATATGTCATAGTTAAGGGTTCATAATGTCATAATGTCATAAAGTGGGTGGTGGTCAGAATTCCTTAGAGATTTTGCTTTCTAAAATGATTTGCAGTTTGAATTTAATTGAGATTATTTATTTGTTTTGCTTTTTGAATTGAATTTAGATTTTTTATTCAATTATAATAGAAGGTTGACATATACTAGGTATTTTGGATTGGGGGTCATCATATTATAAGAAAGGGAGGTCGAAATTTCATAAAGATTTTTGTTTGGTTTTGTTGTAAAACCTTTGAATTCATTTGAATATATGATCAAATTATCCTTTTTACCATGGAGCAAAGCTTTTCATTTAGGGGGGTCAAAATATCATAAAATAAGGAGGTCAAAATTTCATAAAGATTTATTCTTTAAAATTGTTTTGTATTTTGAATTGAATTTAAACTCTTTATTCAATTATAAAAGAAGGTTGACATATTCTAGGTATTTGAGGTGGGGGGTCAAAATATCATAAGAAAGGGATGTCAAAATTTCATAAAGATTTTTGTTGTCTTGTTTTGTTGTAAAGTCTTTGAATTAATTTGAATGTATGATCAAATTATACTTTTTACCATAGAGCTAAGCTTTGCATCATAAACAACTGTCTAAAAATAGACTGAGGCTGCATGAGAGCCAATATATCCATAATAACCGATTCAATTTTCCAAGTATATAAATAATACCAGGGGATGAAGGGGAGGAGTGTAGGGGGTGGGGCCTATAATTTATGATGGTAAGTATTTATTTTATAAATATAAATTTTGCTTAAGAAATAGTAATTTTATTACAATAAATACGATACAATCATAAATTCTGAGTAAAACAGCAAAACTGAATCCCCTGAATTAGAAGAAAAAGGATGAAAATTAATACGCTGTGTGGAAACTTTAGGCCCAAGGGAGAAAGGTTGTCAGCATGCTTAGACATAGAACGTAGATAATGAGACATAAAAGAATTATCATTCCTCCAGAAACCTTCAGAAGAAACCTCATTCAAAGAAGCACTGTTGAATAAATCCCAGGAGGAGGAAATAACTCTTACATCATGGGCTTTGAACTTGTTTAAAGTTTCAACTCCGGAAGATTCATCAGCCAGAAAAATGACTTGACAAATCCAATTAGAAATAGTTAAACAGAAAGACTAGAAACTCCCTTTTTAATAGGGATAAAAAGTCCATCCATAATCACTGCAGTCCTTAAAGAACAAGTTCTGTCTCAGTAGATACACATAATTCGAACAGGACACAAGAAAAGTGCAGGAATAACTATGGGATATGCATTCTCTGTCTGGAATTTGATTCTTAGCCAAACAAAGAAGGATCAGTCAATAGAGTAACTGAAGATAGATCTCTATTAAACGGAAGGCAGGAAAATTGAAGCTCACTCCTTCTACCAGAAGCTAATGCTAACAAAAACAGCATTTGTAAGATAAAAATTTAATGTGAACTGAATCAGAAGGTTCAAAAGGTAAGAAATTAAAGGCTGATAAAACTAAACCTAAATCCCACTGAGGAACTAAAATTTTCTGTCTGGGGTTTTCCAGACTAACATTATGTACCAAAGGAGAAGCAAATTCATTTGGACCAAAGTCTGGACCTCCAGAAACCACGAAATATCTGAAAATGGCCGATCTGTAATTTTTGATAGTCGAAGGAGAAAGTTTCTTGACTCAAACAGTAAAAACCAGAAAATCCGCCAGTTGCTGGATTAATTTCCCTTCTCAGCTTCGAGAACACCAGTTAGAGAATATTGTCCATTTGGCATCATAGACTATATTTGTAGATTCTCTGACTAACCTGGAGGTATGCTTGACTGCTTTTTCAGAAAATCCTCTCTGGGTGAGGTTATTCCTGACATCAACCAAGTGTGCGGATGAAGATTCTCTCGTGTTGATGAAGAACCTTTCCTCTGAATTGCGAGAGAAGGTCTTGTCTCAGAGGTTAGAGAATAGGTCAAGTGCAGGAGAGATGAAGAAGATCTGGAAACCAAGCTTGTTTTTGCCAAGCTGCAGCAATAAGTATGATCTTGCAACTCTCTTCCACAATCTTCTGAAGCACTGGACCTAGAAAATGAAATGGAGGGAAGGCATAAACAAACATTCCCTTCCATGAGAGGCTCATGGCATCGACTGCTAGAGTCTTGGAGTCCAGGACTCGAGATACAAAGGTGGGGAAGCTTTTGATTTAGACTTGTAACAAAAAGATCTAAATGAGAAGAGTCCCACAGATGAGTTATGGCACGCGACACTGATTGGTGAAGTTCCCATTCAGTGTTTACAGGACAAAAAGAGTCCTGGACAGTGAGTCTGCCAGAATGTTGAGTTTCCCTGGAATGTGCCGAGCTACAAGGCGTATATGAAGTTGAAAACAAAGGAACAGAATTTCCTTTGCAAGGACGTAATGCCTATTGGAGTGATCTGATCGATCTGTTGTATCTCTGTGTCTATTTGACACAGACTGTTTCGTATTCCCATTACTCCTGTATAATATTATTCTGAACAGGGATGACATGGTTAATAAAGAGTTATATTGCACTTCAGTGTTATTTTTTTAGAATATATTTCAATATAATCAATTAATTTTAATGTTAAAACCATTCTGACTGTGGTACTTCAATTACAAACTGTGGTGCTTCACAAGAGCAGCATGATACGACAGCAGTAGTTGACGTGTGAAGGGTGAGCAAATGAACCTTTGGATAAGTGTGGACACATTATTTTGCTGGACACAATAATGTGGTGGACACAGTAAGAGGCAGGACACAGTAATATGACTGGATCAATTTTGATCCCTTTTATTCTCAAAACTGGCGTTACATTTGTTGCATTGTTCATAAAGAATCATTTAGTTAAAAACCCAAGAAAATCGGATGAAAACTAAATTTTTTTTACGTATTATAGGAAATGGAATCCCCCCACTTTGACACCTTTTAGCTAAAAATAGTAAGAGATAGAAAAAAATCTGTTGATATAATACTACTGAAATTCCCATTGAAAGGAAACTCATCAAGATTAAATGAAAAATAAAAATTTCTCATCTCCTGCAAAATCGCATTTTTTTAACCCTTTGGTCCCTTTTGTGTTGGAAAATCAGTAAACGCTACAAAAATGCTTGGAGTAACTTTTATTTCTTTTTTCATAAGGGATCATTTGAAAAACCCGAGCCATTCGTCGACATTCTACTGAAAGCTCTCATTAAGAGGAATCAAATAAGCATTTAGTTGCTTGAAGCATGTTAATCACCATCAAGCACCTGCCTACATACAAATATCTAATTGTGTCACCTATATACTTTAAGCTTAATACCATCCAACTGAGAGTATTAATTTTGTTTGAAGGACGTTACTATCTTTCAACTCCCGTCCCACTTTTAGTTTATTGAAGTTTTGAGGGTCCATCCTTCAAATCCTCAATTTTTTTTACAAAGAAAAGGCAAAAAATGATCGTGGACAATATGATGATGATAATAATAATAATAATAATAATAATAATAATAATAAGTAGAAGAAGAAGAAATACACTTTATTTAAAGAGGGTGAAACAGTAACAACTTAACCGCTTTTAGGGTCAGGGAAAAATTTAAAGACATAAAAATGGCCATGGACATAGGTATGAATCTGCCCCCTGGGATCAGACGCTGAGGCGTTTTTGTATGATAAATATAGCCGTATTAATGGGTATGCACATGTTATAAAATTGTTAATCAGTTTATTTCAACTGTTGTATCGAAAGAAAGGAAGACTATCTCGCTAAAGGTTTCTAAAAACTTCGCATCCCTTTTACGAGAATTTGGTGGATGTTTCCGGTAATTTTCTTACTTTCCGAACATCCTCACAATGTCAGGGGTCCTGTGTCCACGTCAGGGGTTCTGTGTCCACATTTGTCCGTGTGACAAGTGTGGACACAGGACCCCTGACATTGTGAGGATGTTTTCCGAGATTTTTCCCCGTTTTCCAAGAATTTTCTAAAAATCGCGATAAGCCCGATTTTTCAAAGAAAAAAATATGGAATATACAACGCTTAAATTATATACAACATAACAAATTAAAATTCTTATCTTTTTTAAAATATAATATATAATTTATATATAATATATACACAGCTTGATGATACATAACGTTAGAGACCAATATCTGTCCACACAAAGTTGACGTAGAGATGACAGTTTGGTATTTTTCATACTTTCTTCTCTGTTCTCAAAGTCACATACAGCATGATTTTCTTTGTTTCACGAGACCGACGTTTTAAGTGTGTTGTTAGAACGTAATTATATATCTGCGTTATAATTTATCAGAAAAACATTGATTCTTTGTATTATTGCCTGTATGTAAAATTCTCGGAAACTCAAAAATCCAAAACTTGAAAAGTCTCTGAAATTTAATACGCCCGATTTAAATACGATTTTAAGGTTTAACAGTAATATTATGTAAAATGGGGTTTCAAAATCAAATTAAAATGTATTGATTGACTTAATGTCCATCCGGCAAATATTTCATGCCCATTCAAAACGGGATCATATTAATGAGTGATAATAAATGAGCTAGGCTTTGCTCTAGATCGATATGCTTAGCCGGCTATTAAACGTGCTAGATAAAGAAAGCAACAGTCCGCAGGAAGACACTTTACCTGACTCGTACTCCCAATTGTTGCGTACTTAGCGGAGAGGTTTGACCGGGCAAATCCAAGATCTTTCGCAATCGAGGCGAGCACGAAAACCATTATACCACCAACAATTTAAATTTAACAAAGTTTTCTTGAATTGAGTGAATGAAATAAAATAAATAATATTTATATCCTGATATATATGGTGTATAATCCGGGTGTATAATGAATAGTATGCGACAGTGGTCGCACTTTTCTATATTACTGTGCTGAAAATTACATGAAATAATATAATTACTGTAAAAGGTTCTTGTTATCTTTTTTTCTAAGATTAAATATCACTGAAATGCAATGTGAAAATTACTTTATAAAATAAACATTTCAATTCAGGGACCGGTAACTAGAAACTTATCTTAAAGCTCCCTTAAATCCTATTTAAGTAGTATCGTAAGTGAGAACAAAGATGATCTTAAGTCAGTAACAAGAAACATACTTAATGTACACTTAGTATTATCTTAATGTCACCTTACTTATAACTAAGGTGGTCGTAAGGTTTCACGTATCTTAGCATGTTACTGTCGTCCCGGTATTGATTTCCTTAAAATGAATTAGAAACATCTCCTAAACGATCGGAAATGCGTTTATTTTAGTGGGAATTGCAAAATTGCTTCCAAGTATGAAAAACAATACTAATTGAAAAATAAAAATACTTTATTTGACTGATTATAGCACTGGTAGGTAGGCACACATTTCACACTATGTTCTATATCTATTAGATTCTGAATCAAACAATCCATTCACATAAATGCTTATATAAAATTAAGCATAATCTTATATTGCACATAATTAATATGAATAAAATTACTACAGATGAAATTAAAAATTTCATCACCACCGCCAAACCAACGGAGCGCCAAAATAAGTGTTATAATAAGTAAGTTGTTATAAATGAGTAGGACAACACTATCTTCTTCATATCCTAACGAAGCTATGAACCTCGACCTCCTGTAGAATTACAGGCGTACTACCTTATACCACTAGGATTTATTGGAAGAATCTACAGTGTGTCCCTCAAAAACAACTATATGTATATTAGAATGGCCATTGATGAGGATCAGAATATTGTACTCTCTCTCTCAGCAGGATAGAGATAAGAGACAACAAACCTCCTCTAATCCTTATAATTATTAAAACTATAAACTTAATCATGACTTGAAAAGAAATTAAATGAAACATAAAATCACACAAATTCAAAATTACAAATCAATGTTCTATAAATGTGCCAAAGTGTTGGCAATAAAAGCAAATATCTTATTTAAACCGGCCACTGATAAATGATTGTTTAAAATCAAGAGGTCTTGGTAGAATAGAAGATAATATAATAACACATAAAGGATTCATTGCTCTAATGGTATCAATAATCTTCCTCATGTTTGATTCATAAGAAGAGGTATTAAGATTATTGACATCATTAGTACCAACATGCACAATAATATTACAAAAATCACCAACATTAAAAACTCTGTTATATAACTTCCCAACTAGTCTTCTAGATGTTAGTCCTCCAAAAGCTTGTCTTTGTGTATTTTTCATATCAGATAGATATGAAAACATTGAATCCGATATAATAAGGGTGCTCTTCGCCCAAGCTTTACCTCCTATAAAGTTAAAAAATAATTATATTATAAATCACAAATCATTTTATAGGACACTGACAATTTGTCCTCTATATCATGTTTCAAATATAATTTATAGGCATCACTTTTCCAGTCCCCCTGTAGTTGTATTAATTCGGATGGAATATTACATTTGAATGCCCATGTTGCCCCACCTCTTCTGAAACTGTGAGAGGAATAATTGTCTAGATTAATACCTATGTCTAAAATTGTCTTCTTAATAAAAGATTGAAACATATTATAAGAAACTGGTTTTAACTGACCATTAACACAAACAACAAATGCAGGAGAATCATCAGATACTTTGAATTTTCTACACATTTCTTTAAAAGCTTTAACAGGACATAAAAGAGATGATTCCTTGGAATACAATGGAATTTCTAGACACCTTTCCCCAAATTGAATAGTTTTTGTCCAAAGAAATTTAACTAATAGATAGTTCTTCTTAACTAAAACATCCTTTCTTTTCAAACATTTTGATATAGCGTCTACTTTTCCAACTAAATTTGACTTCCTGCACATGAGAAAAAAGAAAAAAGACATAAACACCAGTAAGTAAACATATTTTTGTCATTAAAATTTATAACTTTTCTCATTTTCATCAATATGTCTGGTGTAATAGGAAGAGCAGCTTTAACTGAATGTGGATTACAACGTCTAAGACCTTTCATAAACAGTTTAAAATAAAAGGTTTCAAAATGAGTAAAAGGTAGATCTAAAAATAAATGTAAAAATTTAACACCATACAAGTAATTTCTAATAGAATCTACACTATGAAACGATCTACTTAAAAACTGGGCGAAAAGACATAAAGTATTTAAATTACATGGTAGAGGTGTCAGATTATAGTAAAAACAAAATAAGAAAAACGACTTCCATTGTGTTTTCATGTTGCGTCTGGTTCCTTCCACATGAGCTGACCTCCGTGATTTCTTTCTTTCTGATTTTAACATTTGGATATCCAAATGTTTACCAATCATGCTGAAATCTGAAAAAAATTTTCATCAATATTCAACTCTACATAATCTTGTCCAGAAGTTATTCCATAAAACTCCTGTTGAAATTCTACAGACAAATTCCAACGTGATAAAAGGTCGGGTAAACAGTTTGTTGCGCTTATAAATACACTGCTCTAATTTCACATTCTTTAACGGCACAAATAAAACATATTTCGCGCAGGCAAGCTTGTAAAAACCTACTTTTTGATTTTTTTCTTATTTATTACATACAGAGAGACTTGGTTATCACACTGAATACAAATTCTTTTATCCCTTTTCCCCACAATTTTAACAAACTATGACACTTACCAATTCCAATGCATTTATATGTAAATTCTGCTGCAAAAAAAAATTGTGGGAAATCGCAATGAAAATAAAACGACCCACAAATTCCTCCACAATCAATCAAACAAGCATCAGAAGCCATGAATTCATCTGGTTCTGTCCATTCCTCCAGACTTAAAATGGAAATTCCATTATAAATCTGAAGAAATTCTGACCACCAATGTAAATCTTTTCGTAACTCTTCTGAAACTTCTAAAAGACTACATTCGTCTGTAAATTCCCTCAAAAAATTCAAAATTCTTGAAATAAATATTCGTCCAGGTCTCACATAACTTGCAACGAAATTCAACTTGCCCACCAATGACTGTACCTCTCTAAGAGAAACAAATGATTTATGTAACCAACAAAGAACCAATTCTGTAATTTCTTGTAATCTAGCTGGAGTAACTTCCATCGTCATTTTGTCAGTATCAAAATTAATACCTAAAAACTCATTCTAGTAGAAGGACCACAGGCTTTCTCTATGGATTCTTCCAGACCACAATTATCTAATACCCATTTTAAAGAGTCAAAAGAATGCTGTGCTAAATTTGAAAATTCTGCCCCTGAAAATCATCTAAATAATTCACTGCAGACACTCCATGTTGTTTTAAAATAAAATTGACAGCATTAGTAACACGCTGACAAATATAAGCTGAAGATCTAAGTCCCATTGGTAAAACCCTATCTATAAAATAGTGTCCTCTCCATGTAAAACCTATAAGACTATAATTTTTTGGATCAACTGGAATCTGTCTATAAGCCCTCTTTAAATCTCTTTTAAAAATCTTACAACCAACTCCTTTTTGCTTGATAATATCAATAAAATTATCAACATTTGGATATTGTAAATGTATGGCAGTGCCTAAATATTGATCTTTATCAATACCATCATTAACTGAATGTCCATGTGGGAAGCTTAAGTCTAAAATAACCCGTCTTTCTTCAGAATCTGATTTCGGTACGGAATTTAAAGGAGATAAAACAAGTTGATCATCAAATGGGTTTTTGGTGAAAGGTCCCATTACAGCACCATAAGTAATTTCTTTTTTGATGTATTTTTCAATTTCTTTTGCAAAATTTCTAGCTCCTGTATGATTTTTAAGTTTTGAATGAGACAATATTAAACCGTCTTTATGCTGAAAACTTAAAGGAAAACCAAATTGTAAAAATTCACAAATGTCCTTATCCTCATAAAATTGTAACTCCTCTTTCCAAAATTCAATATTTAACTTTGAATAAATTGGAATTCTAATTTCATTGAAATTATAACCTTGCTTTGTTATTAAAACATTGTGTAAATGAATTAAATCTGGAGTATCTTTTAATACTAAATCATGAACAGATGAGCATAAAGAACAGTGGTCTTTTTTATGAAAGGGAATATCATTGTGTAGTCATTTTTTAATTTTGTTGGGGCAGCTATCAGAACATTCGGGATGTTCTAATTTAGCATTATCCTTCTGGTAACAAGTGGCACATATGTGGTGCACCGTTCTGTTAATACCTCTAATCAAGGATAAATGTGGAGATTTAGTATGTTCACACTTGTTTCTCTGATATTTAACACAAAACCACACCGATTCCTTGGAATTCTGAGATTTATAAATAGATTGTTTGAAATTGCTAAATCGTAATTCTTTTGGTAAAGTATGACCACTTAAAATAATATTTTCTAGTACCTGGGGGTCATCTTTCCATGATTTTCTACCCAATTCAATTTGCCTTAACCAGGCAGCATAAAAATCCAATACTGAAGCCCATTGATAAATTGAACTAAAGTAAGCAATTTTTTGTAATAATTTTAACCTGCCTTGTTTCTCATATTTATCTTTACTAAAGTTATTAATAATCTCTAACTCTCCAGCAACAAATAATTTAAAATTCAATTGCTTGAATTCTAAATCTTTACTGACATATTCGTACTGAAGAAAATTGTGTGGAAAAGACTGTGGGTTGACCACTTTCTCTGTAGATTTTACTACTAATCCAGATTTTAACTTTTTCTTGTCTTTAGAACTTTGTGACAGCTTAGAAGATAATTTGTAATCAGAAGAATTTGATTTATCTCTATTAGAATCTGAACTATAAGAATCTGAATCAGTAGTACTATCGGTAGTTTCTCCCTTCAAATTCATTGAGTCAGGAGTCTGCACTACCTTCAGCTTCCTAGTTGTTTTCTCAGATTTCTTACTATTAGAATGAGAATTTTTGTCTGTTTTTTGAGGAAGAGATTTTTCATCAGATTTATAGTGTTGTTTCTCTGTATTTGATTTTTTGTCAGTTTTTTTGTGCAAGAGGTTTTTTATCAGTTTCGTGGTATTGTATTTCTGCTTTAGAGGCGACCTTGCTAGACCTGACATACTTGTTCTGTATAATTTGAGGTTTGGATTTAGATTCTATTTTCATTTGTTTTTTGTTAGTCTTACTACAAGGATCAGCTGTCTCATATTCAGAATCGGATTCTGACTCAAGACCTAGCCTCCTCATAACTTTCGAGACTTTTTGTGTTAAGTCATCATTTTTTCTTAAATCCTTAATAGTTACCTCACCTTTACTTTTCTTCTTTTTCTTTTTCTCTTCCAGTCCAGCCGATTCAGATGACCTTGACATATCTGCTACTTCCTGTTCCAGATCTCTAATGCGTTTGTTAAGTTGTTCTTTTCTCAGTTGTTATCCCCGCGCTAAGCGATAGCGCGGGGATAATGTTTTACTGTTCGTCGTACGTACGTACGTCTGTTGCCGTT
>JARWCS010162323.1:0-22809 GCA_034783895.1 Geukensia demissa | reverse complement strand
TTAACTTTTTAGCTAACTGGTTGCAACTGGCAACCAATATGGCCACTTTTGCTAAAAATGGCAATAAATTCTTTAAAAAATTTCTCTGAAACTGCTATAAAGCCAACTGGAATCCAACTTAGTTCTTCTGTGGTGCTCTCAGAATAATATTCAGCATTTGCTCTGAGAATGAATAATGACAGCCACAGGGGAAATTTGTTTAACATTGAACCCTATGTGAAATTAACTTTAAAATCCTGTTATTGGAAACTGCTTAACATGAATGGGCCTTAGATGGTCTTCAACCAATATATTCAATGACCAACCAAGGTGGCCACAACAGCCAAACTTAGTATAACATTTGACCCTATTGGAAATTCACTTAAAAATCTTATTTTCTGAAATGGCTTAGCCAATCAGAATTAAACTTGAGTGGAATCTTCATTTGAAGGTCCTCTGCTAGAAATATATTCAGCATCCCCGCCAAGGAACAAAGATGGCTTACACTGTTGAATTTAGTTTAACCTGGGACCCTAAAGGAATTCACTAAAAATTTTCTGGTCCCAAACTGCTGAGCCAATTGAACCAAACTTAGGTGAAATGGTCCTTGTATGGTCCTCTACCAAAGTTTCGTCCAACATTCCTTCCTGGTAAAAAGTATTGCTTATAAGAACCAAGTAAGGGGTGAGTGATACAGGCTCATGGGATCTTCAGATTTATTATGGTCATATTGTAAACATGAGTAATAAATTATTTCTTGAGGCATGTTAGGATTAATCATTTAAATTTTGTTGACAGACACAATGACCTGGACAAAACCTGTAATACAGGGTATACCACCATTACCTAGAAGTCTTCACTCCTCTACAATTATCAACAATCGTATGTTCATCTTTGGAGGATGGGTTCCTCTTGTTATGGATGATGTCAAAGTTGCTACCCATGAAAAAGAATGGAAATGTACTAACACACTGGCATCACTGAATCTAGGTAAGTCACACATGTATTAACAATGATTTAAAAATGAATTTTGATATAATAAAAAGATGTATGATTGTCCGTGAGTTGGCTATCAAACCAAAATTGACAACTTTTTTTTCTGAAATTACCTTCCTCTCAAACTGTTAGTAATTGCTAATATAATTGCCATTTGACTTTTTAAGTAGTCCAGCTAGGAATATTCAAAGTTTGCACTGAACATGGAAAATAATAAAATTATTCATTAAGAATGGATCAAGTTTATGAATTTTAGGTTTTTTCTGATAGTTTTGAAATATCAAAATAGAGAGAAGGTTTATAGATATAAATATTCAATTAACATTTAAATATATTACATTTATTTATTCTTGTAGATAAGTTTCATTTTAGAATAGATAATAATGTAATTTCATTCTTTGTAGAAGAAAGAAACCCATCCAATTTAACAGTTGTCTCTGTAATTGTTTAGTAAAAATCTGACATGAAGAATTTTTCTGTTTGATCTTAGTGGGTGTCCTCACTTATTATGTGAGGAACTTTAAAGAGGAGGGTCAAATGGGTTATTATTATTAGAGTCTCGGTTAAATGTATTTATAATTAAGACTTAATAGTACATCATAAGCCTATTTGGCTGGCTGATGTTTCAGAAACTGAATATTGTATTTGTATTTTTATTTCATTAAGGTTGCACTTTAGAATAAACATTTTTCTCTCTCTTTCTCTCTATTTTACTTGGAGTCGAGTTTGATCCAATTTTGCAGACACAGTAACTTGAAACAACAATGATGATTTATGCAACAAGTTTATATTGTTATTGTGAAATGTGCTTTATTTTGCTATCACTTCTATAATGGTTTGACATATATTTCAGACACAATGACTTGGGAACCATTGGCCATGGAGGTATTTGAGGATGCCCTGCCAAGAGCTAGAGCTGGACACTGTGCTGTATCTATACACACTAGACTATACATATGGAGTGGTAGGGATGGTTATAGGAAAGCTTGGAACAACCAGGTATAATTATACAATTTACCTTGAAGGTTCAACTCATGATTTTTGTCTGACACAAATATTTGGCCATCCCTGCTTTAAAGCCAACATAAAAAATTGTCATTAAAAGATGTAAAAAGAACTGGAATGATGAAATACATGTATAATTGCTGGTAATGTTCGGCAAAGGGTCATGTGATGTTATGACATTGCTTAAAAAAAAAGGAATAACATGATGTTTTAATAAGGCGTGCTCAGATACTATTGATAATTTCAGTCTCCACCTTCAAAATGTCTGTTGTTCAAATAGCATAATGTCACCTGAATTTCATTTTGGATGACCTAGATACTGTATGTGTCCTGGAACTTGAAATAGCTACTAGTAAATTGATGCTTTATACAAAACATTTTAAAGCAATACTAACTGTATCATTATGCAGACAAATTATTAAAGATAAAACAAAGCAAAACAAGTACATGTATTTTGTTGCCAGTCAGGTAATGTTTACTGAACAAAATTCATACAACATTAGTTAAAAAAAAGTGATTTTTTTTCTTCAGGTTTGCTTTAAAGATCTTTGGTTCCTGGAAACAGGTATGTATGCCAGCTATTTATTTAAATTGTTTAAGCAAAGAAAAAGTATATATATGTTTAAGGTTACATTGTGACCAGAAATAGGGTACATAGGTAGTTGATAGACTTCTTTTTTTAGAAACAAATGGAAATACTTGTTACTATATTAAAATACTTAAATAAGAAGAGATTTCGGTTCATCATTAATGATATAGCAACATACTTCATTTAAAATGATAAGTGTTATAATTCAGAAAAGCCACCAGCTCCATCAAGAGTACAGTTGGTGAGGGCAAGTACAAATACATTGGAAGTTTGTTGGGGAAGCGTGCCTACAGCAGATGCCTATCTCCTACAGTTACAGAAATATGACCTGCCTCCAGCCCAAGCTCTGACACCAACAGCAGTCCCACAGACCAATCCACTGGCTAAAGTAGCCACAGCTCCACAGCCTACGACAACAATAGTCAGACCTCAGACTCCAGGTTGGTAAAATTGGGTCATCATCAATAACTCCTAAATTTGTCAAGGGACTTTTTTTAGAAAATGATATTTTAAACTGATGCATGTTGACTGAATATTTTTACTCATTAACTGTTTTAAGGGAATTTCAATTAGGAGAATTTAAGATAAATTCTTCCTGAAGGTGTCTGAAATTTTCTGTCTTGTACTTTCAGATAGGTATGTTTGATTATCTTTCTTACATTTAATGTCATTAAAGACCCAAAATTTTCAATAAACACCATTGTTACCATTAGTTTCATCATAGTAACAAGTGTTCATTATTGTTTCTGGAAATGAAAATCACTTTTAAAATCTGGAAGATGACAAAATCAACGAATAATTAGTAGAGCTTGTCTTGTTTCTCCTGGTATAAGATAAAAGATTTCCTATCCATGAAAACCATGGATACCATCATCCCAGATGTTGAAAAAAAAACATCCAACTCTGCATAAAAAAAACTTGTGCAGATTTTAATTTTAAAAGAATGGCAAAATGAAGAAATTCATACATATTATGTAACAGTGGCATTTTGAATTTTGTAGGGTACCTCAGATTCTCATAACATGACAATATCTTTTCTGTATCTGTCTGTAACTTTGTCTCATAGTTTCTATCTTCTTCTATAGGAATAGCCCACCTACGAGCAGGGTCTCTGGGTGGTGTTTCCATGGCAACACCTCAAACAATCAGAGGTAGACATTACTGCATGCTTTACAAGTAGATAATACTGTAAATCTGAAATTATTTGGCCATGGTTACATTTGGCCCCTAAATTTAAGTGCCAGATTTAAATCCTACAAATATTTCTACTATAAGGTAAACTGTTAAAACAAAAGATTTAACATTTTTATAAATGTTACATAGTTCCATTTTGACTTTAAATACCAGTTACCAGTGCACACACAGTTCTGTTTTGTTTTTTTTGGGGGGGGGGGACTTAAATTGTTGTGCGAGTAAACATCACTGATAGCATGATATACTTTTTCTGAGTGTCCTTTTTACAGATGATGGTAGAAAATATGCAGTAAAACTTGCTGAAATTAAAGAAAATAGGCAAAGGTTGACTGAAAAAACACTAAAAACTATGTTGTCCAAAAATTTTTACCACAAAAAACCTTCCTTTTTGAACAAAAAGGTCAAATTAACCTACACCAAATTTTCAGGATTTACAGTACACTGATGTTGTGGTGATTGGATGTGTATATAAAGAGAAAATTTATTTAGAAGCTCAAAATTTTCTCCAAAAATTATTTTGTTTAAAGACAAGCATGTAGTGATGTTGTAATTTAAATTTATAATTCATTTTAAGCACATGTTAAGCATAAGGGAATCTTTTTCTTCTCTCCTTTAATTCTGCAATTAAAAAAATTGGAAGATGATCTGCATTTTTAAGAAGTCAGTTTGTACACCATTTATATATATATATATATGTGTATACTTGGATGTATTTTTGTAAAAAGATCCTAAAGCAAAAATTCAACAGAATATATAAACAAAATTTGATACATTGTATATCACCATCAATGTTTAATAGATAAACCAACTGTATTATTCCATTGCTTTGCATGTTAACATGCGTCCACAGACTAAAGTGATGTCTTCTGTAGCATGACAAAGGCTTCCATGTACATATATGTTGTTGTTGCTTATAATCTATTTATTTTATGGAAATAAAAAAAATTTATTATTGTAAACATGAAACATAAATGCGTTGTAAACTTATCAGGAAGTATAAAATGTTGAGATCTAAATCAAACAATATATTACACATTGCCAGTCAGTGGCATCCATACTTCAAAAAGTTTCATTTACCTCAATATTAACCTATAGTTTAAGATGAATTAAACAAAAAAAAGACAGTTATAGATATTATATTTTAGATATTATTACAGATAAAAATGTCAAGGGTAGCCATTTTTTTCTTTCATGCATAAGAATTTTTCTATAAAAACAACCATAACCTTGTGTCCGCTCAAACAATCATTTGTGGAAGTCTTTAGATTTTCAATAGAAGAAAATATTTTGATATATTTTAATTGTAAATTTATTATATCTTAGTAAAAAATGATGGTGAAGTTTGTTTCCTTCTTTGTGTGAACAGTTTCTTTGGTATTTAGTTACAGCAGTAGCAGCTAGACAGAAAGCACCAATTACAGTTAACCCAGCTACCACGGCTATCAGAGTCGCCTCACCACAAATTGTTAATTTGTCACAAGCACAGAAAGCAACTATATCAACAACAGTAAGATATCATTTATTATAGACACTAGGTTTTGTACTTACACACATATGATAAACATGAAGAAATGGGTTCTGGCTGAAGGAAGGCAATCATAATGTTAAATATGCATAGTACATCTGAATCTGAAGTGTCTGCAATAAAATAAAGATAATTTGGATGATGTAAATTAAAGGGTTTGTTTATTTAAATACAAGTGATAGATGTTGTATTCTATTTAAACACGCATTGGCCCAGGGAAGTCACTTTTAAATTGCTGCTTAGGAGGGGTTCTCTGAATCTTTTCAGCTAGTTCTTAAACATTATTTACAAGTATGAAAGTGGCCTCAGGCAGAGAACTTGATGCAGTTGTAGAGAAATAAGGGACTTTAAATTATCTGCTTCTGTACATGCAATAAACAATGTTGTATTCTGTACATGTAAAAAGCATAGAGTGTTCGAAGACTCTTGAGAACCTCTTGTTTCCTGTACATCATGATTTTTGATTATATTAATTTTAGACTAGTGGCGGTCAGATGACAGGGATTGCAGCCCTGGCTGCTGCAGCTGCTGCCACCCAGAAAATACCTGGAACTACACCTACAACTCCACAAGTGTCAGGCATCAAAGTGGTTACTCCTACCATTGTAACACCTGGGATGAAAGTCACACCTGTACAGAATAGAACTGGTAAGAAATAAACACATTGAAAAACAGAACATTAACAAAAAGTCATATGACTAACAGCTACTTCAAAGTCTTGTATAGGTTAAGTAAGTTAAGATTATTTGTGAAACGGTCACCAGGTACATAAAAACTTACATGTCTTAAAAATGTTTGATAAAAAAAATAACACTTTTGGATATTAGGTATGTGCTGTTGCCATTACATAGTGTTTTATTTGTTTTCTGTGAACCTACAAATTGAAGTCTTCTCTGAAACTATGGACCATTCAGAACAAATGGTACATAGATAGATATCCTAAGATATTATTCTTGCATCACTTCCCACCAACCAAGGTGGCTTCCAGAATAAAAATTTGTTTTCTATTGAAGCTTTGGTTCAAGTTCAACTCTCTCTGTGAAATTTAAGTGGTACAATTGTTTGAATGTTTAATTTAAACTATTTTCTGGAGCCTACCAATAAATATGGCAACTACAACAAAGTTTGTTTGACATCAGATTAACCAAAAATTAGCTTAGAGATTAATGTAGGCTAATTAGAATCAGATTTGGATAAATAGTCTAAGGTGTGGTATTCCTTTTAATTTTGCCTCGCCTCATCACTTGGCTAATTAAGATGTTACCCTAGCCAAACTTAGTTTTACATGCAAAATTTGCTTCTTCAGATTGACTTTCTTGGAAGATTGAGCCTAACTTTGGTGAAATGGTCGTTAAAGTTCCTTTTGAGGACTATGTTGCATCATAATTGTAAACTAAGATGGCCTTTAAAAGGACTTAGAATGTTGGAAATTGGTTGAGATCAGCCAAAACTAGGAAGATGTCAAAAATACCAAAAAAAACAACAAAGTGCACCAACCAACAACCCACAAGAAAGAGATAAAACACACATGCAAAAACAAACATTAAAGAATGAACCTGCTTGTTTATTTATCAGGGGTTGTCTTTAAACCATCCCATTTACTAAGATTGCTTCTACAGATAAATGTAAATCTGTTGGAAAAAAAATTTATGAACAACTTAACCATACTACTGAACCAACAGGATGGAAGCCTTTTCAGAGCCTCTTAATTTACTATTTTAAGATTTCATTAAGGTAAGAACATATATTTCTGTTTCTGAGCAAAGCAGTTTATTTTCCAAATTAAATGAAATTCTTTCAATTTAGAAGTTTAATTTCATATGTCTCCATTCAGTTACAGCCACTGGAACTCCAACTCAGACTGTCCGTGTAGCTACACCAGGAACAACCATTTTAAAATCAACTCCAGGTTCAATACAACAGACCATTGGAGGAAAACAAATCATCACAGTACACAAAGCCGGTGGAGCTAACACAGGGACAGGTCATCCACAGATTGTTACGTTGGTCAAAACAAATCAAGGGATGCAAGTGTCAACGGTATGGATCATACATTGCTAAGGGAAAAGATTGATAAATATAGTTTTCACAACAGATAGGAGATGTATATCGCAGGTTATCAACCCAAGTTATATCATTTCAAAGAAAATAATAAAAGAGCCTTGGTCGAGTTTGTTATTATTTTGAAATTAAATAACAAGAGTTGAGAATTGATATACAGCTCCCTTTGCGTTGTGTAACCTGTTTTTCTTATGATTTATTTTATTCTGTATGGCCTGTTTGTTGTGGAAGTGAACTTGCAAGCAAAATGTCTACATTCCTTTGTCGGTAATATTATTGGTTGCTATACAACAAGTGGAAATCAAAGTCATAAGTAAATGATGATCTCACAAACCAAGACCTTACCAGAGCAGTCAATAGAAATGATCACAAAATTATCAAGTCATAGGATATGCAAATGGAATATGGGTACTTGAGTGATAAATTAACAAGTCTGGGCATATGAAAAAGGGAAACTCCCAAATCATAAAGAATGCTTGATATCAGTAAAAATTTCTGTTTCATTGCTAACTGTATTCCATTGCTAGTTGGTTATGGAACTGCCAACCTGTGTTGAACTTAATTGCCTTTTTTTGAAGGCATTTCATTAATTCTGCTGTTATTTTAGACAAGTTCACAATTATTAACTTCCTTTTTACAACAGAAAGTTTATTGGAAACTTACAATTGTCATTGTATGATCATGTGATGTTTTGTTATAAACTGGCAGCTAGCAATGGCTAGTGCAAACTTAGATCTCTAATGTTAATATCGGTAAGAAAAAAAATTCTGATAGAACAATATTGGAATTCAGTTGAGAAGATTGTATATATATTTCAAGTATTGCCTACCATAACTTTGCTGTCTTTTAACACTGTCAAAAATGATACAACAGCAATCTAACATATTGGAAAAAGTCACCCAATCTTCGTGTAAGGGTATATTATATGTAAAATGTATTAATTAATATGTAATCTATAACCAAAACAGTATACCCTATAATTGTAAGTTAAATCTTGCCAAAATAACCAACACCCATTAAATCTTCCAACTTCCCCAAAGTATCAATAACAGCCTTAAATAAATTTTGATAAATTTCCCAAATAGTACATGGAATCTTGTCATTGTACAATTTGACTTAATCTTTTTAATTTTGTTTTCAGACTAAAGGTCCCCTTCCACAAGGAGCTACTATTGTTAAAGTGCTGACCACCCAGGCTGGAGGACATGGTAAACCAACAGCTATCATCACTACTAGTCAGCCGGGACAAACACCATCAACTTTACTAGGAATCAGTAGTGTACAACCACAGGTACTGACATTTACCTTATCTTTGTTTACTACCACATTTAACAGATTCTTGTGAAATTTTAATATCAAAATGTTTTATTGCTGTCTTATTCAACATCCTTTATTTCTCTAAAAAGATAGAGAGAAAATCTTTTGTCCACTGAAATCTCTAAATGAGATTCAAATGATGTAGTAAGTCTTCCATTCTTTTGCAGGCATCAAACACAAGAACAATAATCAAGACGATTCCATCTTCCATGGTAACAATGGGAAAGGCAGGATCTGCAACTCTTACAACTCAGGCAGGATCCAAAACCATTGTCATTGCAGCACCTAAAGGCAGCACAGCATTATCTGGGAATCAACACAAAATCATTACATCCATGCCAAAGTTAGGAGGTCAAGGAAATACTCAATTCATTGTTGTCAGTCCACAGTCCTCTCAGGGAGTTTCATCAACTATAACAGGTACTTGTTATTAATATCCTAAACTAACTTTTCCAGCAATTGTTTTCCTTCTTTTTGGTACATCATGGTACTGTTATTATAATATCACAACAAAATGCAATTAGTTGTAGAACATTTTAGAAATCAGCAATTGGTCATATGTCTACTTATAGTAAGTTTTATTATACCTCAGCATATGTTCTCTATACTAAATGTTATAAAGATAAAATAACTATATTTCAATTGAATTGAATTTGCCAGTAAATAGTATCAAAGACTGTTAACCAGATAACATCACCAAAGATATTCCAAATTCCAACGAAAGGGACAGAGTATACTCTAGTGGTCATTGATCTCTTCATAATCAAACCTCAGAAGAAAGAAACAGCTATTTCCCTCATTGCCGTTAAATAACTGTACAATAATATATTTCATTCATAGATTAACTTGTATTTGATTTTGTACCAAACATACATGTATAAGAGTAATGTTTTTTTTTCCAGGTAAACCATTATCAGTATCAGCACTTCCTGCAGGAACACAGCATGTTGTCACTGGATCACCAATAGCCAAACCTGTAGTCAACATTATCTCCACACAAGGTATATATTTCAACCTTCAGAATGAAAGTTCATTCTTGTATTAATCTTCAAGTCAATTATTCAATCAATGCACATGAGAGACAAAATCCTTATGGAAAATGCAAATGATTGCAGTTCTTCATCATAAATTGCCCAAAGCCTTTGAAAATGTTCTAAATTAAGCTCATAGCAAGTTAAAGACCGCCCTAAGTTACTTGTATATGACACAGATTTCCATGGCATGTTTGTTTCTCAATGTTATTTTGTACTTCTGTTATTAATTACCAAGTGGTCAAATCACAGCCATTACATGACCAATTTTTTTTTAAATTTCTTGCTCAGTTGTGTACTCTGCAGAAAAAGATGGTTATTTTTTATATTACAGGACAAACTGGTGGCACCATAATTAAGACAATAGCAGCCACACCATCTCAGTCATCGGCCACATCACTCCTTTACACCACACAGGCCACCCCAATACCATCCACACCTACGATCTCCCTCATTACACAACCATCACAGTCCCCTGTCACCATGACAACTCAACCAGTAGCTGTGGCAGCTCAAGGCATCTCCACTACACAAAAGCCAGTACAGATTACCATTACACCAGCAAGTGCTAAAGCAGCAACAAATCCAATTGTCTTAACTCAAGTAGCTGCTACATCAGATACAGGGTCTGCACAAGTTATAACTACACAGCAAGCACCTTGTACCGATGGTCATAACTGTCCTGGAGATGAAGCTCAGCAAACACAAGCAGTCTGCACAGATGGCCATAATTGTCCTGGAGATGAACCTCCAAAGACAGTTTGTACAGATGGCCATAATTGTCCAGGAGATGAACCTCCAAAGACAGTTTGTACAGATGGCCATAATTGTCCTGGTGATGAACAACCACAAAATTGTACAGATGGCCATAATTGCCCAGGTGATGAGCAGCCAAAAGTTTGTACAGATGGCCATAATTGTCCTGGAGATGAACCGCCGAAAGGAGTTTGCACAGATGGCCATAATTGTCCTGGAGATGAATCCCAAAAAGGAGCTTGCACGGATGGCCATAATTGTCCTGGTGATGGTGGTGATGAGGTTGATGGAACTCCACCTGGAGTTTGTACTGATGGCCATAATTGCCCTGGGGATGGAAATTCACAGACACAAACTGGAGTTTGTACGGACGGCCATAATTGCCCTGGAGATGAAAATTCTCAGACACAAAGTGGAGTTTGTACTGATGGCCATAATTGTCCTGGAGATGAAAATTCTCAGACACAAAGTGGAGTTTGTACTGATGGCCATAACTGCCCTGGAGATGAAAATCCTCAGACACAAACTGGCATCTGCACAGATGGTCATAATTGTCCAGGGGATGATGACCCTCCAAAAGGAGTTTGCACTGATGGCCATAATTGTCCTGGGGATGAAAATCCTGAACAAAATACTGAACAATCTGCATCTAGTGAAACAACAGATTCTACACAAGCTGAAGTGTTACAAAATCCTGCCACCTCAGCAGCTGATAGTGCTATTACGAACACTGATCTTTTAAGTAGTGTACATATGATTGACCCAGTAACTGCAGCCATTCCAGCTCAGCTGACAGCTCATGATCCGGAGCCTGTCAGTGAGCCAATGGACATTTCTGGTTCTGATGTTAGTGCTTTACAGGAACCTTTAGCAAACATTAATCCTACCCTGCCAGCTGACATTTTACAACCATCAGAAGATCAATCCCATATATCCATGCCAACACAGGAGGAGGCTTTAGCTGTCACACAAGCCCTGGCTCTGGTTCAGGATCAGGCAATGGCTGGAGCTCAAGGCCAGTCTTTGGATGATCAGAATGCTTTACCAGATCAAATACTTGCTCAGCCTGAGCCAAAGGAGGAAGCAATGGACACATCTGCCAGTTTACAAGCAAGCCTTCCAGATACCACTGCTCCACAGTTAAATGCCATGTCTGCTGATAGCACATCAGTTGGAATGGTAACATCATCACAGGATATTTTACCACAGATCTCAAGCTCTATGGATTCAGGTTAGTAATTTAATAACAAAAATGAAATTTTTACTGGTTACAGCGGAGAATTTATAATTTCATATGAGTATTGGTACGCAGAATAAATACAAATCATTTGTCAATAGCTTTACAAAACCTTTTATTTAGGAAACACTTGTTTCATGGTTTTTGGTCAGGTTGCAAACCCTTTTTTGTTTCATGCTTTGAAACCTAACCATTTGTGTATTTGGTCCATTTTGTTGATCATTCAGTTGTAAGGGGTTATCATTATTATTAAAAATGTTAATGGTATTTAACTAATATAATGAATATCGTACCTGACAGTTTGTATGCTCAATTAAAGGGTATTGGAATTATATGCATGTTGTAGAATGGTTTTACTGCATAAATAAATTAATGCATTTTGCATTTTAAAGACAGTCTTGCTAAATTTTTGTCGGTTCTTGTCCCAATCTAAAAATTAAATGTGGTATTGTCAGTTTTCAAAATTTTGATGGGCCTGGGTGGCCGAATGATCAAGGTAGTTGATTTTAAATTACCTTTATAGATCACTGTAGTATATCACCTATATGGCGTATGTTCTCACTTGACTTTGTACCATACAAAAAAAGGTTGAGGTTAACTTGCATTGCATCTGATAAGGTTTGTCAGTCACCTGCCTAAGGTCGGTGCTCCAGCTTCCTCCATTAGTAAAACTGACTTCCATGATATGACTAAAATATTGTTGAAAATGGTGTTAAACCCCAATCAAACAACAAAAAAAAATTTGAAGTAGCTATTTTTGTACAAAAAAAAACAGAAAATTCATTTCAGATCAGAGTAAATCATGAGGTAAATTTAAAATGTACACTTGATATTTCCAGGCTGTAGTTAATGCAGTATTCTAATGTATGGTCCTGAAAACATCAATAGGATTAACCCATATTATATTATATTATGACTTACACATGCGATGACTTCACAATGTGTTTTAAGCACAAAAATAACACATCACAATGTTATTTTCAGAAAGTGTATTGTCATTCAACAGCCTTTATTGTGCATTTTTACATAATTACCATATTAGAATCGAAATAATTCATGTCACCTTATTTTGTTTTGATTTTAACATGGACTCTCTTTGTTTACACAGATTTTTTCCATAGCTATCGCTCAAGATAAAATTAATGTGTAAACGATTCCAGTTCATGGTAAAATCAGAACAAATCGTGGTTGCCATGAATTATTAAACTAATCTCAACACAATATTGGTTCTTACCAGAAAATTATTTTTACAGATCCATTATCAACATTAGCCTCTGCAGCCATCTCATCAAATTCTGGAATATCTTCTACAAATGGAATTAAACAGGAACCAGATGTAGTAGGACCTAATGGAATCAAGATAGAACCAGGGACAGAGGTGAAACAGGTGAGACAAAATGTCAAAACATGTTTCATTGTAAAATGATCTAATTTTTAATAATCTTTAGCACTTACCTTTGAAGCATCATTTTCAGTCCAAGTTGATACATTGTTACATTAAAAAACTTCAATTTCCCTTCTTCAAGAAGCAGTCTTAGTGGCGTTAACTTCAGTGACTCCAATACCATAGGAGCCTCTTTTTCAGGCCATTCAGCATCTTCTACATTTGTTGGGACATCAATTATTTGGACAGTCCTCTTAATTGAGCAATTATATAATATCTTTGTTGATTTAAGGAAATTGCAACTCCTGGAAAGTTACCCACTACACCAGTAAAGAAAGAAACAAACCAATGGTATGATGTAGGAATCATTAAAGGAGCATCATGTCTAGTGTCTCACTTCTACCTGTCCTCTGATGGACTTCAAGGCAATGGTGATGTAAGTACATGTGTAATATAAAGGAGCATCATGCCTAGTGTCTCACTTCTACCTGTCCTCTGATAGACTTCAAGGCAATGGTGATGTAAGTACATGTGTAATATAAAGGAGCATCATGCCTAGTGTCTCAACTCTACCTGTCCTCTGATGGACTTCAAGGCAATGGTGATGTAAGTACATTTGTAATATAAAGGAGCATCATGTCTAGTGTCTAACTTCTACCTATCAACCCTTTGCTGGAGAGTTTCCAGTTTCATGCTCTAACTAGAAAATGATTTTAACAATGAAATTATGAACAGTCTTTATATCCATGGACATAGTCTCCCATTCAAATTACATAAAATTTCCAATCTCCCACACTTTATTTATAAAAAGGGGATGTTTTTGATTTTATCACACTTTGGAATAAGTGCCCTTTCAGTTTTCACAAAATTGCAGTGTTTTTTCCAAAAACAGAAATATCAGTTTGTTCCAAAATTAGCAATATGTACAAACTTGGTCCAGATTCTGGAAAAGCCAGAAAATCGCTTTAAACGCAGTTAGATTTGGCTGTTGAATATTTGTTATCAACTGACGTCAGATGTAGATCATAACTTACTGGCATATATTCCATAATATTATATCCTTTAAATCTTAGTAGTTCAGGGTTTTCAATTGAAGCCGGTAGCCAGCGAAAATCAACATCTATAAGGGGGAAGTTCGCCAGCTACTACCAAAGTAGCTAGAAAAAATCATAGTAAAAAATTGAAAGAATGTAGTAAATATTGATAATTAATTAGGAAAATATCTTATGATCTGGTTCAATGCCGCACAGAGTAGCCACCTTCTTTTTATATTTAGCCTCCTACTTAAAATTCTATTGACACCCCTGGTAGTTTTCAAATCTATGTACATAGATATGGGACATCGGGTGTATCATGCATTTTAGTACAGCTACTCAGTTTTATATAAGGTGTTTATTTCTTTTAATATTTGATATTAATAGGATGTAGATGTAGTCAGTATACCAGACCACAGTGTGTTGAAGAAACAAGAACTCTTACCAGGAACAGCTTATAAATTCCGAGTGGCAGGTATTAATGCCTGTGGACGTGGACCATTCAGTGAAATATCAGCCTTCAAGACCTGTCTTCCAGGATATCCTGGGGCACCATCAGCTATCAAGATAAGCAAGGTATGTATAAATAAGGGAATAAAATTTGATCATGTCAACAACAGATACATTAAGAAACTTGTTTGAAAAAAGTCACCTGTTAGTATTTGATCAATTTATTTTTTATTTCACACTAAACCACAGTTTTCCAATTATGATGTTAAAGCCATTTAAAACAAAATTTCTTTAAATTTAAATTTAAGATATAAGAATGAAAAGATATGGGGCAAATGTCAGAGAAACTGCACTCCAACCATGAAAAAACAGGGAATTGACAAATCTAGAGGGCTCCACAAGGTCTTCAACAAGGGTGGAACACCACCAAAATTTCCAATGTATAAAACTTTGCTTATCATGTGGTTTGCATTGGCAGATGGAGGGGCCTTTGTAAGGAAAAATTTCCTGTTGGTTTTCGTAAATATGGGTCTTCTCCTCCCAAGTTTCTACAGACTAACACCTCCCCCCTCCCATTTGAAAGGTCCTAGTCAGGTCCTTGTTTATTGTAATATACAATTATTAAATCACATGTAACACATTTGTAAAACTGTTTCTTAGCAATGTGATTAAAAATAATGTCCTTGGAAAGTATTTTAGTTTTGACCCTTGATTTGTTCCATCAAAATTAATATGAACCCTGATCTTATGGCATTGAAATTAATTTCAGAGTCCAGAAGGTGCACATCTGTCATGGGAACCACCACAGAACACAGCAGGCAAAATCACTGAATACTCTGTCTACCTAGCTGTACGTAATGCTGCCTCTCAAGCAGACCAGAAACCAGGAGCACCAGCTCAGCTGGCCTTTGTCAGGGTGTACTGTGGCCCAGCTCCAACCTGTACAGTTACCACAGCTAGCCTTGCCTCTGCTCACATAGACTACACAACCAAACCAGCCATTATTTTCCGTATTGCTGCCAGGAATGAGAAAGGATATGGTCCTGCCACACAAGTCAGGTGGCTGCAAGGTGAGTGTCTACAAAGTTTAAAAGAAAGGTGAAGAGACACAATGCCTGAATTTGGCCCTTAAATTAAAAATCTAATACAATTACTGAAACTACTTTATTTAAATACTTGAATAATATTTGATTATATTCAAATACCATATTTCCCATTAGTCTTCAAAAATAAAGTAACATACCCATTTTTTGTCAAATTTTGAGTGTTTTCTGCAATTTCAAGGAAAACTTAACTTTTTGACGAGCTCTTGGTCAAGAAAATATAGAAGGCATCCATGTCCTACCTGCTTATTTATATATGTGATGTTTTTACACATTATACATAAGATATAAAAAATATTATGACTGAACATGGATGTAACCTATACTTCTTGTATAGAAAATTATTTAAAATTCTTAAAATTTACTGAATTGAGTATCAAAATGTACTTAGTTGTGCAAAACTAGAAGATTGCACAAGTTAGGGCTGCGAGAGCACAGTGAAGGGAAATACATGGTAAAATCTGTGATTGATTTCTAACATGCTTTGTTTATTCCAATATTTTATCAATATATTATTACACTTAGATTTTGGCAAAATTTTTGTGTGATAAAATGAAATTGTACCTAGGCCTTTGTTAAGAAGATTTACATGCAGACAGTTTTTATCGGTTTTGTTATATTTTCACTGTAAAATTGGGCCTTGCTATTTGTACAATAGCTGACATAAAGTGATTTCTCTTATTTAGTATGTTTGAAATTTTGAAAGGCTCAAATATGCTTTACACAGATTGATTTCAGAATTCACCAAATTCTAGTTTACTAAACTGCCCATTATATTGTGCAAATAAGCTGAATCTTCGGTTTCCTTTCAAAAATTTTTCTTGAATCTGAAAGAATTTAAATTCTAACACAAATTTGGGGACAAAAATTTTGATGGTTTTTAATTTTCCTGTAGATATATTCTTTCTTATAGCTTGAGAGTCAGAGTCAACCAGTGTAATGATTTGTTGATGTTTGTTTCAATTTAACATTTGCAATAACTTTGATTTATTACTTCTGTATTCACAGATGCACAGAGTCCAGCAACCCAGAAAGTAGCAGTGAAGAGAACTTTAGCCACCACTGCTGTCACTAATGCTGATGTGTAAGTATCTAGAAATATTTTTATGTCTGACATTAATTTTTACCCTTTTACCCCTATACATACATACGTAAGGTAAAATTTTAGTCAAATGTGAGATATCTTGGCTTGTATATGATATGAAAATGAAAAGATATGGGGTAAATGTCAGAAAGACTCCACTCCAACCATGAGGAAAACAGAGAAAATTTGGATTGATATGATGTTTGGTCTGAAGCATTATCAGGGTGAGTTGTACTTTGTCTACCCTTACAGGTTCGTTATACCGTAATTTTCCGAATTTTTCGTCAACCTAATTTTTCGTCAGTTTTTAAATTTTGCCAAAAGATGAAATTTAAAATTATCTAATTTTTCGTCAGTTAAGAAAAATTTTACATGGAATTAAAGGTAAGTTGGTTTTGGGGTCTGGAAGTTGGAACACTCGTACTCGTTGGTAAGTTAAATAATTTATATTGGTCATGTTTTATTTAATAAAATTTTATAATTTGTGATGTTGAATAAAGATATTGTAACCATATGGGGTTGTTTATTTCAATATCAATTGTGCAATGGTATTCTAAAACCAGTACAGATATGAGACTACTTTTTTTCTATTAAATGAGCTGAAATTTTTCGTATGATTGTCAGTTATGAGAAGTACATTTTATAAAGACTATACTGGACCAGTCTTAACTCTTTTTAAAGTAATTGTACAATACTTTGCTTTGTTATTTCACTCAAACTGTCATGTTTTGACAGTTGTAGATGATATTCTGCAAGATGTAAAATGTCTATAAGACAAGGCTAGTATGGAATATAAAATGATTTGATCTTAGGGAGTACTCAAAATACTGTTAACAGCATCTAATCCTATCAAAAAATACAGAAATATAGAAAAGGATAATCTTGCACCAACTATAGGCAACTTTAACCGAACAAACATTTTTTAAAAATACCAACAATATAAAAATATACATGACAGATGAGTATAATTTTACTTGCTATTTAACAGAAAGAATATGGAATGTATGCCAGAAAGTCATAATCCACATTTGACAAATGTTTATAACAAATTTTCAAAGGACAAATTTAAAATAAGTGCAACTGGACAAGCATGCAGGTCACATGACCAATACCTTCTTCACTGTGTACTTGAGCTACTGTTGCAGTCTCCTCTATTTCTTTGACTGTTGACATGGTGATATCATGAACATTTGAGGCAGTAGGTAAACTTTTTGTCCTAGTTCCAGGACAAGGAGTGGGAGTTGCTTCCAGGGTCAAAGGTGAGGGTTTGTTGTCAGAATTTACACTGTTGTAAACTTCTAAAGCTTTTTTAACGTGCTCCGCGTCTAAGAAGGAATCAAGCATGGTTAGGAAAGCATTACACTACAAAGAGAAGGTGTGGCCATTGATCCATTCTGTCGGCAATGACCATACCCCCTGAATATGTTTAGCAGATTGTACATAGCATGTTAGTGAAGAACAAAGTGCAAAAAGCAATTCTTAGGATTACACTGTTTAGGGCTCAAAACCAAAACATTTAAGAAATAAATTTATGTGCATCATATTAACTTGCATTTCTGATTTGAAATAAAAGTATATTAGAAAATAATTTCCATTACAGATGTCATATACTGTAAATTCAGAAATTATTGCATGCATTTATTATTGCGAATGTTCAAATGGCAACCGTAATGCGAGATGTATTTTTGCGATTTTCGAAAGGCTTAACACAACATAACTAGAAAAATCCGGAATGCAAGTTCTAATTATTGCGATTACAATCCTGTCGCATTATTCTGAATAATAAAAATATTGCAATAATTTCTGCATTTACAGTATTCATGTCTAAATAAATAATAAACTTCTAGCTACTCCTATCATTCTGCCAAAAAATATTCTAGTTATAAGCCTTAATGCACAAAGTTAAAACTAATGTGAGATTATAAATTCTGCAAGTATTCTGTTTAAATTGGCTACAGAAAATAATACTATCAATAAGAATTTATAAATCTAATGAGAATAATGACTTCCATATAAACAGTAAATTCATTTTTCCAAACAATTTAGTTAAAAACATCATGTTTACAGGACAAAAACTTCAATTGCATTGTTAACAAATTTGTTTTCATTAAAAGTATTAAATGAAAAATTTGGCTTAGTTAACCTTAACTGTATTATATGCTCAGATTATAAATACTTTTAACATGTTCATCTAAACCAAACAGATATTAAGCAAAAATCTAATTTCCAAAAACTATTGCAATGGTTCAATATGCAAATGATTCTATTTGTGAAATTAGTATATAAAGCAAGCTTGAGATGGAAAAACAGAGAATGAAAAGGAGTATATGAATCTTCATTATGGTGTAGCAAGTAGTACTATAATGGTAAACCAACCTTTTCTTCATGGTTAGGTGTTATATTTAACTTCATGACAATTCAATTCATAAATAAAATCTATTTATATCTGATGATTTCCTTACAAATCTGTTTCATGATTTTAGAGGAAATTCATCATCCACAAATAAAAGTTGGTTTAAACTTAACTAAAAAGTAATCAAAGCTGCTACAATAATAATTTCATATGAATGTATGTGTCTATTTTCTGTGTTATTGTCATCCTGAACAATAGAGTGGCTTTATTTGTTAGAAGGAACACAAATAATGTGCAGAAACATAAAATCATTTTGCTTCTATTATAACACAGAAAATTTGGACCTTGTTGCTTATACTGAATACATAAATTGATATAAATAAAGTGCTCCACAATGTGTAAAAGATACATTTATTATATGTTGATGTGTGTGTAAATCACTCAATATTAATGAAAGCCACCATAAAACCTCTATGTTGTTTTCATACTGATTTTTAACCTATATTCTGCATAAAAGTGTATTTTGCACAGTACTTTACTAAAGCAATAAGTTTTATATTTTTCACACGATCTTCAGAGTACATACCAATTACTGTAGGTGGGCGTTTCCTCCTATCATTTACTGTCTTCCTCTTGGAAGCAATATTTGGTGTGTCCTGAAAAACATTAAATAAATGTTAATCTGAAATGACAGTTGTGGAAAAAGTGTTCCCAAATGTATACAACACAACAACATTGACGTAACTTTGAAACAAAAAGATGACCAATATTTATACAGTGCTCCCTCGGTCTTTCGCCCCTCGTTTTATCGCCAACCTCGCTTATCGCCATAAATTTTGTCTGAACGGATTTCCTACATTATAATTCCCCCGATATAACGCCAAATTCGCATATCGCCATTCGCCACAGGTTTTCATGTACAAACGTAATATTTTTATTAAAATTTCCCCCGTTAATAACGCCAAACTTTCACCTTTAATCACCTTGAATCATTATGTGTATTTCGTGTGTTGACCTGATTTACCTTAGATCGATAACTGTCACAGTCACTGGTTTTACTTTAATGAGGCTCTTAATAAGTGAGTTGTTTTTACAAGGTGTTTTTAATAGCTTGTAATGTAAATTAAATCCAGTCATAAAAATGTCGTTGAAAAGAAAGAGGACGTTGTTAGACGATAAACAAAAACGTGATGTTATTAATTATTCGAAAGAAAATCCTAAATTAACACAGCAACAAATTGCAGACAATTTTACTGCAAAATGGGATATTCCCATAAAACGAAGAACTGTTGGTGATATTCTTAGTCAAAAGGATTTTTATGAAAGTGACTGTGACAGTTCTCCATCGAGAAAAAGACACAGAAGTGGAGTCCACGCAGAAATGGAACAGTGTTTGAACCTGTGGTTTGCGAACGCACGCGCGAAAAATATCCCGATAACAGACGAAATTTTGAGAGAAAAAGCAAAACATTTCGGAAATGAAACTGGTGTGACAGATTTTCAATACTCGAATGGATGGTTACAAAGATTTAAGTCTCGTCACGGAATAGCTTGTCATGTCATTTCAGGTGAAAGCGCAGGTGTCGACCGGTTTTCATGCTCCCTCACTTTATCGCCAAACTCGTTATACTGCCACAAAATCATCGAAACAAAAGGTGGCGGTTTAACGAGGGTACACTGTATGTGTACTGCCAAGAAAAATAAGCTTGGCGGTACCTGAAATGCAAGAAATGCAAGAATTCAGACGTCAGAACTTTAATTTTTCACAAAATTCAGCAATTTTCACATGAGCACAGGACAAACAATGACACCTGTGATATTTCAAACCCTAAATTCTATTGCCTGTAAAGTAGTTAAATCTCATTTTAATTTTTTTCAGATTTTATTATTGCTTTAAGAAATAAAAGCCAAAACATGAAAGACTCAGTTCAGTGAAACATACTTTGTTACAGTTTATGGTCTTCGCACCATAATTGACCACGTGATTATTAAAAAAATACCCAGATTTTCTAGAGAGAACTAAATGTAATAACATCGGGAAAGATCGGAAAACACTTTTATTTTATACTACTTTATTTGACAATTAAAACAGTCCTACATATAATTTTGAATCACAAACATTATATTTTTTAGAATCAATGAAGGAAATCACCATTTTCTTTAAATTGTCAAAAAATATATAAAAATATTTGACCACCGCTTTTATTATGGTCCGGATACCTTAAATAGAGAATCTTACATTGATAGCAGTTGATAATCATATTTTCTACAATTGTGATAATGATGTCAATATGTCACTTTTAGAATGGCAAAAAAGTCCATCTGACCTGTTTTTGGGCAAATAAATAAAACTAAGTGAATAGTGATGCTAAGATGAGTTACAATTTAAGGATTACTTTTAAATTGCCTTTCAGGGATGGGGAGTTTATGAAAAAAAATCTTAACTGACATGTTTCCCCAAAAATAAATCCGCCAGTTTTTTTTTTTTTTTTTTCACCAGAAAAGTACCAGTAAATATCATATGATACCTACCTACAGCTGGGGCAATACCACCCACTGATGCAGGTCCTGGAACATTTCCTGCCACAGCGGCTGCCTGAGCTGCAGCAGCAGCTTGTGCAGTGGCAGCTTGCTGTTGCATCTGACGATGACATTGTCTGATATCAAAAACCTGAAATAAATATAAAATTATATAAATTATATAAATTATTATAAATTATTAAAAAAATAATTCTCATTCTGTCTAGTTTTAACCTCGTGTAACAAATCATTTGGTTATCAAAATAACACCTGAGAATAACTTCACCTCCGTACTTTTGCAATATTATTTGCCAGAAAGGAATGCTGGACAAAGATTTGGTAAGGGACCATCAAAGGATCATTCCACTACTGGACCATCCAAGGACTGGTCCTCTAAGGGACCATCCAAGGATCATTCCTCTATAATGGGACCATCCAAAGACCATTCCACTAAGGGACCATCCAAGGAATATTCCACTAAGGGACCATCCAAAAACCATTCCACTAAGGGACCATCAAAGGACCATTCCACTAAAGGACCATGCAAAAACCATTCAACTATGTGACCATCCAAGGACCATTCCACTAAAGTTTAGTTCAAATTCAAGAATTTTTAAAAAAGAATATATTTACATGAATTTCCCATACTGTGAAAGTCAAATCTGCTGTTGTAGCCATCTTGATTACTATAGGAAAAAGGTGCCACTAAAGGACCATTCCATCAAAGTTTGGTTCCAATAGGCAGAACATGGTTCAAAGAAAAAAGTAAATTTGTTAACTACATTCAACTGTGGAAACTTTCTTTCATGCTACTCACAACACTGTTCTTCAATATGATGGGAATATGCTAGTTCTAATTTACAGTGTCACAGAAATTAAATTGACATTTTCTCTTCTCAGCTCACTAAGGTGAAGATAACTAGAGGCTCCTGGGAGCCTGTAATCGCTCACCTGTCTCAAAAAGCCTTTTATTTAAACTTTGTGCAGATACCCTAAGAAACAATCACACAAAGTTACATCAAAATCCATTCAGTAGTTTCAGAGGAGAAGATTTTTAAACTGCAACTTCAAAATTAGCTAACCGCCTCGGTGGTGTAATGGTTAGCGTGCTCGTCTCGAGTGCGGAAGGTCGTGGGTTCGATCCCCGGCCGGGTCAAACCAAAGACATTAAAATTGGTATTTGCTGCTTCT
>JARWCS010162213.1:0-14338 GCA_034783895.1 Geukensia demissa | reverse complement strand
GTCAAGTTCATTTGCACGCGCTCGCTACGATACGACTTTTACTGAACTGTTCAACAGGTCGATATAGCGATGGGGAACTATATCGTCGATATATTCTACGCCATAGTATCGTAGGTCACTTTCTGTTGTTTTACCAACTGGGATTTGCAGCTGGCCCGCAACCCTGCATTATGTATGATATCAACAATAAAATTGCTATTTGAGTAGATGCTTGGTCATGCCATTGACTTCGTACAACTAAGTCATCACCATTGGTTTGTGGGTTGCGGGTCAGGTGCAAAACCCAATTGGTGAAATAACAGAAAGTACCTACGGTATTATGGCTAGTTCTGTGCTTGATGGTAAAAGCACACCAGTCTTAAGCCCCATTTTCGTAGACTTGTAAACATCTTAAAAGGTCTTGGATGAATTCTAAATGTAGATAAGACAGTGCAATATATATTATTTCTCATTCACTTGATTAGTTGAGAACTAATAAAAGGTAGCCAACAGTGTCTTTTATTAGAGATTTTTTATGAACTCGCGTAGCATATATGAAACATTTATATCACTGTAGGTGAGTGCATAACATAAAATGAACAAAAATTTCATAAACAGAAAGAATCCGGTGCCAAATTATTTTTCAATCAGAAAGGTGTCCGTCCCCGACAAAAAGGTGCAATATCGGATCAATATTTTACAAACAATCTGACATTCTTTGTGCAAAGAGAATAAAAGTTGTTCAGAATACATTTCTTTCCAAGTGATCAGAAAAGCGCACAAACGTTATCACTTCTTTAGAAGACATATATTTCTAGCGTGAAAGCAGTCCGATTATTGTAATTTCATTTTCTTTCAAATGGCCAAACAATGAAATAATTCATCTGCAATCTTAAAAAAATTCCGTGGTACTAAATAAGGTGAGAAGAAAGGTAAATTGAACGGTTATTAACACCTAACCAAGACTTGTCAACTATATCTGGAAGGTTCCGTCCCTTGTTCCGGAAGTTTCCGTTCTTTCCGAAAGTTTCCGTAATGGCTATTCAACGTGACAGTTGTAGTTCAACATGTTAACTAGCATAAAAATTTCACACATACACATTTTTAAAGTTTGTGCACGTGTACGAGTCAACCTGTTGACCTTCGTTCACAAGATTTGATCAGAAATATTGGGAATCCGAGGTGGAGGAGAAACTGAATGGACTTCTTTTTTATAGTAATTTTGTTAAAACTCTTATCAGATCAAGTAAAGTTACTTCAAACAGACTATTATTTAAAATATACAACGTCTAAATAATAGTCAACTATATTTCTTACAAAGGCGTTTAATTTTTTCGGAAATAAAAAGACTGCCAATTTTTTAATTATCATCCGAACACATTTACTTCTAGCCCATGTAATGGGAAGAAGTGAGAACAGGACTGGTGATAAAGAGTACAAAAAGTAAATTAATCAGAACCCCGAGGGCGACCGGGGTAAAGAAATGTGCCGTTCGATTTCTCGCCCTGCAGGTAAAACCCCTACTGAATGGTGTCACACTTTTAGTACGTTAAAGAACCCTTTGAAAGAGCTCGTAATTAGTGGTCGTTGGTGGCCAGTTGCTTAGGCTAAATTTACCGCCATTACCCAGATAGTCCCAGTTTGGCTTTCGATGGCTAGAAAATTCCCCACCCCACCCCATTTATTATTGTTTGATAACTTGTTCTCGTCCTGTATATGAATAAAATATTTGCTGCTGGACGATAAGCAACGGTCAATCAATAACCAGAATAGCAATAAACAGCGAAGCATATAGGTAAATCTTTATGATAATTTTAACACCCATGTATGTAGTTGTCTCCATTTCCTCAAGGAATTAACACTATAATTGTGTGTTCAATTCTCATAGAACAGAAAAAAATTATATGAAAGAATATATTTTTGTAGGCATGTTCGACAGAATCATTATTGGTCAATGTCTAACGAAAGATATATATTCTACCATCTTCTGGTTTATGCTCCTAATTTTGTCAGAATACGTACACAAATAAAAATCAAATACGAACTTAAAATCAATAAAAAAAATATCATGTGTCTTATATCATATCAGAGCATCATTGTTCGAGACTTCTGCAAACATTTTCAATATATTTTTTTCAAAACATACGGGGATTTTATTAACTAAATAATGAATTGGATGCAAATTAAGCAATTAACTATAATCTTTCTTCCAAACTTTGTTCGATATCATTTAATATTTGCGGCCGTCCTACTCACAAGACAATTGTAATTACTTTTTTCAAGATAACCAGACGACGAAGATTACAATATAATTTTCCTGATATTTCCATCACCATAAAAACCTTTACGGTTTTGCATTAGTTGTTCTCGCTTTCGATGAGCTTAAGTACAAGCTTTAGTGATTTCCACTCGGTTTGTGTTTCTACATAGTTTTTGTTTAACAAAAATGACTTTCTATTGGGAGATCAATTTGAACCATTGGGTGCTGGCAATGCTTACCAAAAATTAAAAACCTTACATTTTGTAATCCTTTTTTAATCCTTTTTTCTCGTTCTTGTATGTATAGAAAGTCAATAGTTTCTTTGCATTTACTTAATTTTGTTCTCAAAATCTGCACTGTTTTACGTACATTTAAATTACAGATTCTTTTCTGTAATGCTGCATGTTTATTTCTGAAACTTGTAACTGAAACAGCCAACCCTACTATTTCAACTACAATGTTATGACGATACAGAAAGGAATTTGTATACATTCTCCTTATGCACTCCCGCACCATTTGAACAAAACAATATATTTTTGAAATCTAACCCGCCACAATTATAACAGATCGTCACAGGAAAATAGTGCTTTTTTCAATAATAAAAATCCCGGATGCATACAACAATTATTCTGCAATCAACATGCTCTCGTTAATCAATAATATCAAAGTGCAATCAGGGTAAACGGTCGGACATATTCATTGTCCTTTGATTCTAACACAAACATGAAAAAATATATGGTTTATTTGATCACTTGAACAAATCCATGTTGCTTTATACAATACGTAGAACAAAAAGTTATTCAGTAGGTTTTAAAAAAAAATTCATAGTTTTTGCAACAGCAAAAAGTTTAAAATTTTGTATATCGACATCCTACATAACACAAACACCTCCTTAAAAAATATAAAATTAAACTTTTTCAAATTGGGAACAAACCTCAGAGAAAGTCCAAATAGCAACACGAAAAAAGCTTCGAAAATGAAATGGAATATTAAAAAAGCTTATCCTCTCGGCCTAAATGATAATATCATTGTTCTAGGTACTATGTTTCGAACTTTGATCATCGCAATACAGTCTCATTTCAAGGTCTTGTATCTATTTTCAAAGCCGTTACAAATTATTTTGAGAATATTGAACCTCCTTTCCTCTCTTACAAATACAAAAAAACTGACCAGAGATGTAATTTCAAACTATACGGATGTCATTAAAGATTCCGAAATTAACAGCAACTGTCCAGATACATCAAATGACTGTCTTTCTTCGACATACAAATATGAATCCTGTGGTTGTGTCATTACTGGAGACCTTAATTCCTTCAAAGACAAAGAGGTTATTGACTTCCATAGAAAGGGCCCTACAGCCAAAATTAAATGCACTGAATGTCGTGGTTCTATCCAAAAAAAAAATCTTTCCACGCATAAATAAGTTTTCTGTGGTGATTATCTTGGAAAATTGATTGTGTCGATTGGGATGACGAATGCAAAGGTGGTAGGGGGTAAACTAAGGGCCCTTATAGTTTAGCGTGCTTGCCTCGAGTGGGGAAGGTCATGGGTTCGCTTCGCATCCGGCTGAAGCCGAAGATGTAAAATTGGTATTTGCAGCATATCCGCTTAAAATTCAGCATATAGGAGTGCGAAGAAAGTTTGGTCGACCCAGAGTCAGAATAATGTTTCCGGATAAGGTGGCATGTCTTCTTGCTCACTGTTGCTTTCGTGAGCTAACACGTGAAAAATCAGACTCAGCGTGTCGGTCTAGTAAAAACAGGGTTAATTCATCATCATTTATTAATATGCTCGCGACCTGAATATGCATAAATAATTGTCATTGGACGTTAACATGGTTAAGCAAGATTTAATCTACTAAATTGGCACCGCTAATTTAGACAGGAAGATTTTTAAGTGCATTGCCAATATCATTCCATGTTAAACTGTTTAGATGTGACGGTAATCTTGGTTACTCGGTTCAGATTCCAGTTAAAATTTTGGTAGGGGCCATCTAAGACTATTTCATCGAAGATTTCTTCCAATTGACCTAGCATCATCAAACAAGAATGATTTTAAGTAAATTTCTTATTTCTGTGTCAGTCATTTTGTTCTTGTTCTTTATTAGGAATGACAGATATAATTTAGGTAGGGGAGTATCTAAGTATCATTCTACCAAAGATAGTTTTTATTGACTCAGCAGTTTCTGAGGAGAAGATTTGTATACAAATATTATCATTTATTTATTTTCAGTAATAGCGAGAGGAGAATTTTTAGTCACAAAAGCATTTGTTTTCAGTTGGGCCTAAGCAGGTTTATTTCTTTCGCGCGGAAATTGTGTTAAAAATTTCAGCACAGTAAAACCAAGGGTCTGAATATATTTGTTCAATTGCTTTGTGTGTAAATATTTATTTTAATTTCTTGCAAGATCTGATTATTTACAATATAAAAACTGTAAAATGTTATTAAATGTATTTAATGTTTCTCCTGTAGTATGAATGCAGCAGAAAAGTATTCTCTTAATTAAGTAAATCCTCATGATATTTTACAGCTAAGGAATGGTTATCCGTTAAAAAATCAGTATATATTTTTGTTGTTAAACTGCTTTTTCTCTGAAAGTTAAGTTTTTGTTTTTTTTTCGAGACCTATCAGAGGATCTCAGTTGTTTAAAATATGAAAATGGATTAACCCAGCCACATACTTGATGTGCCTCCCCAGGCCAGGAGCCTGTATTCCAGTGTTTAATTAGTCATTTGTTGTTATTTGTTCATCATCTTTTTCAATAGATTAGGTCTTGATTGTCGTTTTTCATAAATAACATCACATTTTGTATTTTGGGAGACTTTTACATCACGTTATGGTATGGACTTATTATTGAAGGCCGTAATTGGACCTAAAGAAGTTTAAATTTTATTTATGTCATTTGCTGGATGGCTGGCTATGGACAATCATACCACATCACTTATTTTTATATTCTAATGAAAGCAGTGTCGACATTGTTTTCTTCAGAAACATCATGGACTTTAAAAGAAGTTGAAAGGTGGAAAATCAAACTTTGATAATTTTCCTGAAGGCTCTCAAACCTGTCATATTATAGACAGTTGCCTAGCAATTATACAGAAAAGGAAACAGAAGGTTGATCATTGCAATTATATGAATCTTAAGATTAAAAAACACATATGGCTACTCCAACCTAGGTAAATTTCCTTAAAATCTCTTAGACCTGTTATCTTTTGAAAAAAGTACTATTCAACCATACACCTACAGAACCATATGATCTATTGCAACCAAGATGATTCTTTAGAAGTTGTAAAGTTTTTAAGATTAAATAATCTGCCAGTTTTAACTTTAGTTAATTTCCTGGGACACGGTCAGACTTATTAACTTTTCTTTTATGTAATGTAAAGTATCCAAAGTAGTTTCGGTAGAGTGCGTTCTTAGCTAAGGGTGTTAATTTCTGAATTTCAAAGCGTGGTGGTATTGAAGGATTTCTCTTCAAAATATATTTATGTATGTGTAAGTTAAAATTTTTTTGATGTGGGATAAATATAAATTATTGAAGGCCTTAGGGCAACCTGTACATGTTTGTAATTTACACGTTTTGGATGACTGTCTCATAGACAATCATACCACATCTGTTTCTATATTGGCCAGCATGACAGTTATATATTTCTACAAATTACCAAGAAATTAATGTATATTATGAATAAAATTTTCCTCAATATAAAATAATAACTGTTTTTTTGCTTATTCAGAGAAGTAGTTGTATTGTATCAAGTTTATCATTTCCTGCACCGACAATCAATTGGAAAATGTGTTATTTAAATTTGTTAATTTCACTGCTTCATCTACGTACCTTACCTTTGTGGACATGATACAATATTGGGTCTAAAATCGTGACAAGAGAAAATACAGGTAAAATAGACGAAGATATAGATTAAAAAAGCACAATTATGTTCATTTGGTATACTGTTTTCAGAGATGTTCAAAGATTTAAAAGAAACGATTTGCCAGTAGCGGCCATGTTAGATGACCGACCGTATATGTTTCATGTAAAGTAACAATTTGTTTGTATCAGTGGTTTCAGAGGAGTAGAATAGAATGTAAAAGTTAACCGACGAACAAAAAAAAAGACTATAATTCTATATCAAGTCAGAAGAGGGAATTACGTTAACTGCTATTTTCATGCCAATTGCCGATTCATATTTAGGAAAGGATCCAAAAGGACCATTTGTATCGAAGTTTGTTAACAACGTGGCAATGATTTGTCTCAGTGTTGTGTACAGGCAATATATTTATTAAAAAACAACCAAATATAATAGAAAACATTTACTTTGTCAAAAAGACTATATCTGGATAATCCGTTTGCCTAGGTCTGTGAACTGTAGAGCTCATATATTTGGTTATTTCATTTTTTAAAGTTCACATGAATCAATATGATTGCAAAATGTTTTTTAATGCGGGTGAAAAATTGCAAATTACTAACTATTGCACAATATTATGTCATTTTAAGAGAGTATTTAAGTTTTTTTTTAAATTGATTTTAAACCCGTATATGGTTTTAAATATGTTCAAGCCTTAACGAATGCAGATTTTTGTATAACTTTCACAGAGTGAATATTATCAAAATGTTTTACCTATCGATGTGTGTGTGTCAGTTATAAAACCGAGTCAATATCACAATGGCTTTCTGAAAATTTCAATTCTTTATTGTTGTAGACAAGCAAATATGTGATATCGGATGCTATGTTAGTATATTATATCTCAAAGAAAAACCCATAATGTTTTACCTATCGATGCGTGTGCCAATAATTTTGTACCAAAAACAATCATATTGTTAGTTATAAATCAGAGTCAATATCACAATGGCTTTCTGATAATATTAACCCTTGCTTGTTTTAGATGAACACAATTTTTGATACTTGATGCTTTGTTAGTATAGTGAATCTCCAGGAAAAACCCATATTTTGTGACCTATCGATGCGTGTGCCAACTATTTAGTACCAAAAACAATCATATTGTCAGTTATAAAACAGTTACAAAGCAATCTGATATTTTTAATTCAAGAGACTAAACAGAATAACGAGTTTATCTATTTGCAGTCATAACAGGTGCAAAACTGCATGAATTTTGAAATAAGTAGCGAACACGCTGACTTGAAATAGGGCCGAGAAATCGGAATTTTAAAAATCCTTAAACAGTTTGAAATTTGCTTTGAAAATGGAACCAAAACCCTTACTTGCCCAATCTCAATAAAAAAACCCCGCTTAATATCAAATATGTATTACATGTATTACACTTATTTTATGATGTTTCAGAAAGATAGAAATACTAATTATTTTTGGGTCAAAGACGCCCCTTCTCTTATCCAGACATTATTTTTGTGTGCTGTTGTTTTGAACATGGTCATGTATGTATTTTAACTTTTTTTTCAACTGTCATCGGAATCGTTGTTATTCATAAATCTTAATTTTCTTAAAATCATCGCTGACGTTAGCTAATAATATATATAACTTTGTTATTATATTATGAATGATAATTTATACTTTGATAATTCTTTTACTTAATTTTCTGAAGGAAATAGAAATTTTCTTACCTCTAAAACCAATGACATGTAGCTTCCATTGAAACCAAGCTAAGTCTGTTTCTGAGCTGTATTGATGTGTGGGTGAATGGATATAAATCCGAGGTGAAATTGTAAGAACTATTATAATACATTTTCTATCGGATACACAAGTCGATGAAATGAAATATCCAGAAAAGTTTCCTTCTGCTAGCATTGCAAATAGATTGCTTGAAAGCATTCTAGCGTGCTAATTATCTCTACACTAACATTTAATAATAAGATTTAACAAATATATATGCTGACTAAGGAAATTATAACTAGTATGTGTTTATTGTTTTGTTGAATGATTAGGAAGAAATGTAAGAAAAACTTATTTATCTTAATAATGATGTGCCGAAAAAAATACGGGAAGAGGGGGACCTTAATTTTGCAAATTCGCAAATAATGAATATGGAAACTTGGGAAAAGGATCAAACTGAAAATATAAAAAGTCTATCGGTTGGTTATAAAATCGAGAATCAAAATATTTTCGGGTAAGGACAAGATTAAAACAGAGACATAAAAAAAATAACTGGTAAATAGTCTAATTTAACTTCAACTTACAAGTGTAAGATCGGTTAATGCATTTAAAAAATATCTTTATTAATAAGACTGTCCTTTAGTTTTAAGTCATTAAAATATGGTATAAAATACATATATTTATCAAACACGACAACCATTTATTTCACTTCAGTACAATTTTAGCAAAATCTGACTTAAGAATTGTTAATAGTCAGAACAACAAAAGAATATCGCCGGGTATAAATGACATCAAATATCATAGGCGGGATCATGCACCATCTTTCATCATGACCTTGTTACAAGGGACGCAACTCGTATACAAAACAAACAAACATGCCACTTATTTTTACGACATTTTCATATGTATTAGCCAAAAAATAAAGTAATTCCTACCTAGTCTTTGGAAAGCTCAGTCCTCCAGGGTAAAAAATAAGATCGTGACAAGTCAGCGAAGCACGCGGGGTCTGAAAAACAGCCAATCAGCTACTGAGAACAACTTACCCACACGTTGATTATCGATTTTTTCTCACACTGGTTGGGAAGTATGAAAACTTCATAAAAATTGTAGAAGTACCCATATCCAATTAAATCGCATTCAAATCCAGCGGAGAGTTAAGGCAGAAGCAGTAGAGATATGAACCCATCCATAATTTTAGTTGTTCAGAATTTAAATAAATACCGCAAATTTTTGTATTCTAAACAACAAATGGTAAATGTCATGTCGACAGACACGGTAATCTCGAGAACACGAACAAGACGGAACATGACATATATACATATAAAACTAAAAACACAAAACTATGAACAATGCTGACCCCACCAAAAAACCGGGGGCAATCTTAAGTGATCCAGAGGGGTAAGTAGTTTCTGCCTCACCCGTCGCATTGTCCATTTGTAAAGTGCCTGTAAACACCATTGAGGATCTCTGATCCACCAGTATTGAGATCGACCCAATGATTCAAAATACATGACTACCTTGATTGTCCCACTATTGTGGATTTCATTTTGTTGTATATGTATTTCAAGGATTGAAGTCAGATTTTTGGTCGGATATAACTACATTATTAAAAAGAATTTCATAGATAAATCTACATGTGATTCAAGTAATATGCAGATACTGATGTTCATATTTAAACTGGTAATAAAGTTTACTTTTTTCAACTTCGTACACGACGGGTGATGCGCGCAAGACAGGGGTTGCTTAACCTTCATGAGCACCTGGTCCCACTCCTGTTTTTAAAGGAGTGGATTCCAAGCCTTTGTTCGAATTCCTTTTCGTTTTATCTTAAGTTTGTTTCAAATTTGTCTTGTCTCTTTGGACTATGCACTTCTGGTCTCTCACATGGGTATTCTGGACTCGTACCAAACCAACAAGAAAGACACATTTGAAAAGGTCAAGATATTGATAAATAATCACCAAAAATCAAACCATACCTATTAACTAATACCCGTGGACAGTGGACAGCATATGTGTGTGTTATAAGCAGTTCAAACATGCGAGATAAAATTCCGAAGGTATCCATCACCATTACCATTGGATGCCATGTTTAGACAAAACCGAATTGCTGGCTTCATACTAGTAGCAAGAACTAACATTATACCAGAAGCTTCATCAAATTAGTGTTTGGAATCATACCTTAATTAAATGTATGTACGGTAAGGGCCTTATATGACCCCAATGTTTTGGATAAAGTTACAAGTTGCCCATGATCTTTTATTTCTTATACATTTTAAAGTTTAAACATTGGAGTAACACTGATAAAAAGCATTTGTCACATTTCAAAAATGTGCATGGTTATTTATGGGCAGTGAAGAAACCCAATTTGCCAAAATTAGTTAAAAATTTATAATTTTTAGACAACTTTGTGGTCTGGAATTATGAGCGCATAAGGCTACCTTTTTTTCTCCTTCGTTTATTACTTGTCGTGTGAAGAAGCACGTCATATAAAAAGCAGGTTGGTACAGGATTGTGTTTTATGTAATACCAACCCAAATATAACCTGAAATTGGCATTTTTGGGTGTATTATATTCATAAGCCAACAATTTTTAACTATTTACCTGTTTGCCAACATCCTGAAACAGTATTAGTTTTGGAATGTCTTCTGAAATATTTTCGCAATATTTCATTCTGGGTAACTTCAATTTTGGGAGCACTTAATCCTTTAAACTGTGGCTCAGTTTGTAGAAACTCCGACATATTTTGTATTTGTAATTTGTGTTTTAATTACTGTCTGCTTTGAATGTTTATATGCATTTTTGTTAATAAGTTGTTTTGTATTTCTTTCGGTGTTTGGATTAAGCCTTGTGATGTAGGTTTCGCACTATTGTTTGGAAGCCGTGCGGAAACTTTTAATGATCAATTCGAAGAGTTAACAAAACAGTTTTTTTTTTCATGATAATGCCATATGAAAATTTTACTTTACTTTCTGCATTTATGTGTGATATATGTGTACTTTTAAATTTTAATTTCCTTCGTTACCGGATTGTTGATTGGTTGGGGATCCGACGTGAGACCCCTCTCAAGGGAACGTTTGTTCGTTGGACAGGAGGTATAAAATGTTAACACATTTATATGATTAGGGAATGCCGCTCAGGTAAAGAACCACTTTTATAGGTAAACAAGAAAATTTCAAACCTTAACATCTTCATTTTTCCCGTGTTAATTAAATGTCGTTGCCTTATAGTGTCAAATTCCAGACCTTTTTTTACAATCAATCAACAATTGATATAGTCAAAACAGATTAACACAAAGAAATTTAAACTGAAGAAGTTTCTTTTATGGTAGAATGACGACAGCATTGGCTGAAATTGAAAACATTGTGTAAACAGTGACGTAAGCCTGGTATAGCCAGAAATTGTTGACTATTTCTCTCATGTATATTTATGATATTTTAATCAGATAACGTGATCATCAGTATTTGCAATATTCCAGTATACAAGGCAATATATTAATTATTCACAGTTTTACAGAAATTCCGTGTTACCGGCATAGTTTCTGAATCCTATGACATTAAGTTACACTTCCGTCACGTCAAAATATTAAAACTTTTGATTTCCTTTTACAGTTTTTTTATGATTTTGGTTGATTTCTGGGTTGGTTCACTTTCAGAAATGAGGATTTTTATTTATTGTGAACATCATTTATTTGATAGAAATTTAAGGTTTGTTTTACGTGAAAAACAGTGTTTTCAAGTTTCTAAATCAGCCCGCAACTAGTTTTCATAATGAACATCTTGGTTAAATTCTCAAGCAACTGAGGAAAAATGAGCTTTTTCATGAATTCCCTGACATTTTACAGCGTTAATGGTCCTCCGCCTTGAGTTTTCATACACCCTGGGAACAAAGAATTTCTGACGTACGTTGTTCATTTATTGACCAAAGAATTTCGGTATTGTTCTAGTTTTATTTTCAACCCCTGCAACTTGACTACATCAAAAGAATGAACAAAAAAAAATATATGTTATAAAGCTAAGCAGGAATGGACGCCATCTTAGATATTTAAATTAGCAAAGTGGTCATGATTTCTGGAGAGGTAAGAAGGGTTCTACTGGAAAGAATAACAGTGTAAATCGGGAAAAAGAGATGACTTCTACATAGCCTTGCTTCTCTGAGGTTACTGTGAAGCCTTGTAATATTAAAATTGAGGACTGACGAGATAAAAGCTTACCTAATAGGGATCCGACCCCACTTTATGTGGAATTCGACAACTTAATGTGCACTAGCAAAATTTCAAGAACCATAAACAAAAACAGTTTTCCAGAAGCCTGAATCGTTTACATGACATTGTTATTTGACAGTTTTGTCAATCAAAGGACAATCTAACTTTGTTTGCAATTGGCTTAGTAGTTTTAGACAAGAATATTTTGAAATTCCCATAGGGTTACATGTCAAACAAGTTCTTTTGAATGATCATATTGGTTGGTCGAAAGGAATGCCAGATATACATCTGAGAGGTGACAATCTTGAATTAGCTCAGTAATTTCAAAAATCACATTTTACATATATTTTCTTTAGGGCCCATATTAATGTAAGTTTGCCATGAACACCCTGGTTAGTTGATGGTGGTGACTGGAGCAATGCTGAGAGGAGAATACATAAGGATCGTTTGTATAAAAATTGATTTTAAATTTGCTTAAAACTATCAGACAAATTATTTTATACGATTCTCCCTTTAGGTTCCATGTTAAACCCCCATCCGCCTTGGTTGGTCGTTAGAAAAACCGGACATAATTCTGAGAAGGGACCATCGACCTGAGGACAATTTTACCCTATTTTGATTCCATTTGGCTGCGAAAATTCAGAAAAGAAAGATTTTAATTGATTTAGTTTGTTTATTTCAGGGATAGGGTGATAGGGCCATCTTGATCGCGAATCCTGAACAATATTTAGAGGGCAACACTCAAGGACCATTCAATTAAAGTTTAAGTTCCGAATGGCTCGGCAATTTCAGAATGAATTTCCCATACACCCAATGTTAAAGAAAGTTAGGCTGTGGCAGTCACTTAAGTTGGGATGATGAATACAGTTTAGGTAGAGGACCAACAAAGAATCAGTCAATCTCAGTTTGGTTCCAAACAGCTTAATATTTATAGAAAAGACGATTTCCATAAGCTCCCATGTTAAACTAGGTTGAGCTCTGGCAGCCATCTGGGTTGGTGAATATGGACGCTGAATAGTTTTGGTAGCGGGCATTCTAAGAATTATTTCACCGAAATTGTATTCATTTGGCTCAGCATTTTCGCACACGACAACACACGGGGAATCTTTAACGTCTCTTATCCTCCACTACCAGAGACGCCCCTTTTAGAGGCCTAGTGCCTAGAGGACGTAGATACCTAGTGTCTATTCTTTACAATGACACAACGTTTGCAAATGGGAGTTCGAGTATTTATACATCCCGTTTGAACCCTTTATCAAAGGTTCTACCTGCAAGCGGAGAAACCGAGCGGCCTTTTTCTATATCTATATATATACTCCGGCCGCCGTGACAGAACATCATTTACATTACAGTAACAGAAATTAAAGATTTGGTCTAATCTGACTGAAAAAAGCAAGATGGCATTAAAAAGGAGAAAAAATGGTACCAATAGGAATTTCCGTTATCCGCTTTAAGAATTGTCCGTCAAACTGGACAAATAGGTTTTAAATCCGGAAAAGAAATTTCTTGAATATATATTAATTGCAAGATTTTGCGTGTTTTTTGGACACAGTAACCCTTGTTTCTATCGAAGAAAATATATGTGCATCTTCTCTGTTCTTTTAGAGAAAATGGGTATTCGATTTTTGACACTTGTTTGGGGAGTGCACGTGGGATGGTTGTAAAAAGTGTAGAAAAAATCAAATATATTGATGCATTAACAAAAAGACAGATGTCTCGTTTGAGAAATAAATATTAAATTTTTAGAGTTTTCAATATCCACATTTTATTGACGAAAATCAATACATAGCTAATGTCACAATAACATTTATAGTTTCAACATTGAATTTAAATGAGAGTTGCTTGGTTGAGCACTTTATAGATCCTGTATCCAGTACAATGAGAAATGATTATATACTTCATCACTGTTAGATAGTTTAAAAGGATCTTTTTAAAAGATGTAGCAGGGCTGTCTTGTGTGTTCTTATTGCCTAATTTGTCTATAAGAAACTGATATAATTTTTTTCAGACAAAAATGATTCGTATGGCCAGGGCGATAACATATTTGTCATGAATGAGTTTCGGCATAAGAACTCATACATCTTTTGTATTTACTAATTCCAATTTGAAAAGTGAAAGAGTATCAACATCCTCCTTTTCTCGTTTTGTTCATTTCTTGCATAGCACATTAACGAATCCGTCCTTAGGTTAAATTATCATTACCAGATAATGATATTTGTTTTTTTTAGAAAAGATTTATTTTCATTTTAATTATAATCCCTCTCAGTAAAGAGGATACTGGAATTATATGAATGTAACTTTATCGTAATGCAATCAGAAGTTTAGCCCATAGGT
>JARWCS010161884.1:0-14339 GCA_034783895.1 Geukensia demissa | reverse complement strand
AAAACCGGGCCATATTCATACCACTTCTGTCCGAGGCTACGATTACGAAGATAGTCGGAATTAGCCGAGCGTGATCCGATTGTGAGTTTCTAACACACACAATTTAAACACGTCTCAAACTCGCTATTAATTTTTCAATTTATGAGAATTTTACTTTTTCCTTGAATATGAATATTTTTTATGACAGATTTTTTTTCGTATACAATTTTGAAGAAAATTTTCAAAGTTCAACTGACGAAGGCGCAAGCTGTAAAATTAAATAGAATGTAATTATTACAACTGTTAACAACGTAATATAAGTAAATATATGCAATGCATAGCAAGTACGAACCGGAAGACTTAAAGCACCTGTAAGTCTTTAGTTTCACGTGACAAAGTAATAAGATAAGTATGATAACCCTTGTATCTCGAGAACGACGTATGGAACCAAACTTGACCGGAAATATCATTGAAATGTCCTTTATAAAGTTTCTTCATTACTTTCTGATTGGACTAAAAACATGACTGCTTCAGGCCATTCTTGTTTCTGATTGGCTGATTTTTTTTTCGAAAGTCTATCCTTAAACTGCAATTTCATAGTTGTATCTTAAAACAATAAGACCAAATGTAACCATCTTTGACAGAAAGCATCTATACAAGGTTCTCTACAAAGTTTCATGTTTCGTCCAGATCGGATAAACCTAAACCTGGTATAGTGGCCAGGTTTCAGGAGAGCGATACTGACTCAATCCTCTGGGCCTCTAGCTTATTGCTATAAAATGCTCAACATTTTTGCCTGATGTTTCATTGTCTGTCTACGTTTTCTGTTTTGTAATATTAATCCATGTTTGGTTTACTATCTGACACTTTTACACAATTCAATGATTCAAATGTATGGCATATGTTAATTTTAAAGGTCAAAATATTTCAGGGGACTCGGCTATTTATCAACTTTTGTATATTACAAATGAATTTGGAAGGGCAATTGATGCAGGGAAGGAAATTAGAGTTGTATTCTGTGACATTAACTTAAAAAAAACGTATATTTGTTTTCTGAATTATAATAAAAAATGTTTACACTAAAATATTTCAGATGTAGTTTGTAGCAATGTAGTGACTTTTAGTGGATTAAAATCCTATGGATGTGTTATATAACTACACCTATACGTTACTGCTTTATTAAAAAGACACCTACTGGCGATCATGAAAGTTCTAGAATTTCCACCAAGACTGTCTTTTAGAAGCCATGTTAATTTGGAATCTCTGTACGGAATAAACACTTTCTTTTCAACGTCACATTCTGAGGATTTGGCTGTAAAAAATAAGTATATAAATATATAAATATACTAATTGTAAAAAATAATTTTGTTGTTGATTTAATTGTCTATCTATAATTTGATCTTAGCTCCTCTTAATTTTAGAAACCTACAAGTTTGAGATATAAAAAAATATCGTACAATTAATAAAATACAAAAAGTACATACAAATACTTTGCTACTTTCACATTTACCTCACCCATAAGTTGCAGTAGTTTGTCAGAGACTCTAGAATTATTATAACAGAATTCCAAAAAGTTTATAGTCACCCAATAGTGTGATTACAGTTCCCAAGGTAACAAGTGATCTGTTGATGTTCCCTCCTTCTTTTAAGCGTTGACCGGTCGCACCAGAGGCGTCTGCGCTTTCACTGAAATCATACGTTATTTATAAGACAGCAAAGGTAGACATTGGTAGTTTAAGAAACTATATTCTGTTGGTAAGTTAATTCATTCAGAAACACACGTTAAAATAAAATTTCAAAAGCGTGAATGAGTCATCATTTATTTGTTAGTTTTTTGTCATATTTTTATTACAGTGTGTGTTACAGTGAAGACATGTCTATGAAGAAGGACTGGTTACCCAGAGCACCAACTTTACCATATCAAATGTTTCATCAAGGCTGTTTTCATCATATTCTGTGTATTTACTTTCTAGACATGACAATAGCTGTATTGGTAGTCAGAACCAAGAAATTCATATTTATTTGTGTCTAGGTATTATGTTTAATTTTTGTTCTTAGTTTTTCAAGACCTGGGGAATAAGCTAAGATAATAATAATCTAAAGTGCCTGCACCAAGTCAGGATACCCTTGGCACTCTTATTGTGAGTTTCAATTCTATGACAATATGGCTATAGAAATATAGGGTGATGGGTAAAAAAGTACAAAATTATTTAATTTCTTGCCACGACTCATCATTCTATTATTTTTTCAAAATTTACAACTGGAGAAAAATTTTTCCTTCGCCTATCCGTGTTAAATTTCAAACTCTGCGGTGATTGCGATCAAATTAGCATCTTTTAAAAGTCAATAAAAGTTTTAGCAAAAAAAGTAAGAAATTTTAGCTGACGCCTTTTATGCGGCAAAATGTGAGATTTCACAATATATTGCATTGTTAAATTATGCTACGATATCATTTTAGTTATGGCAAATTTCGTATCATAGGTACCTGCCAGCCAAATCCACTAAGTGAATCCTGCTTTTGGTTTCGTAAGGCATCCCATTATAAATCTGCGCCTAAAATAGTTAAAATTGTAAAAGGATCAGGTGTGATCTTAGATATGTCTCGCCTTTTGTTCGAAAAATAATGTGGGATCAGCAATGTTGAAATAAACGACAACAAACGTGAGCTAATTTATCAAAACTTAATTTTGTTGATACAAAGTTAATCACTGGATAATTCATTTAATATGTACTATCCGCTGGAAACAGGTTTTGAACAACTCGACATTTTATTACAACCAAGCGCTACGATTTTTAAAAATCAATGACGAATCTTCAATTAAAATATTACAATGTAAACCGACATTCAAATAAAATAACATATTTATCAACGTTTGGATCTTCATTGATTAGAAAATTCTTTTTTTTTTTTAAAAATCGTAAGTTTATTGTTTCCGGCATTTTTCATTATCGCCCACTGTAAAATGAAGACAAAAATAACCATTCAAAATAATTATCGAGCTTTGCATGCAAAAAACCGTTTCTTAAACTGAACATCAACATTTGATTATCGGTAAAATAGTCTGTCTGCTTGTTCAAGAATAACATGGCTTAGTTTTTATGTCCATCAACCCTAAATTCCATTTTCTCAAAAATTGCCACGTATCTCCAATATGAAATTAAAAATGAAAATATGAGGTAAATGTCAAGGAAACCATGCTCAATCTGTGCTAATTACGGAGGAAGTAGAGGTAAATGTCAAGGAAACCATACTCAATCTGTGCTAATTACGGAGGGAGTAGAGGTAAATGTCAAGGAAACTATACTCAATCTGTGCTAATTACGGAGGAAGTAGTTGAATCTAGAGGTCATCACAAGGCCTTCTACAAAGGTAGAACCACACTCCTCCTAGAGGTCATCACAAGGCCTTCTACAAAGGTAGAACCACACTCCTCGCCCAAAACAAAGGTAGAACCACACTCCTCGCCCAATACAAATTAAACGTGTATACGTAAAATACAGCACATCTTGTCTAAATGTTGTATAAACAAACACAAAAAAGATGTGAAAGGCAAGGACCAACTAATGATCTCGACTACTGAATTGGAATAGGCACAATGTACATAAGATCAGGTTAAACATGTTTAATTGGATTCAAACTCTTCTTTACATAGAGACCAAAGGTAAAATCAAAGCAAATGGAAGTGTAAAAGACGTACGTACTATCAAATCATACAAGAGTGTATCTAATCCAAAATAGAGAATACCATAAAAACAATGAGAGTACTTAACAAAATCACAGGAAAAATAAAAAACTCTCTCTTAAGAATGCACGTAGTTTTGGTTTCTCAACAAGAGATGTTATCAAGAAAAGTAGGTCCGAAGATTTTATACTCCATTTTGCCAATTAACGTGAGAAAAAACAAGATAAGTTAAAATAACACTATATAAGAATCCGCAGATACAAGTTTCAATGTTCTGGATACAACATAAAAGAACTAAGTGCGGTAAGAGCTTTATTAAGCTCCCAAAATCGAAGTTTCCCAGAACAAAAAGAAATATAGTGAAAATACATCGGAAAACATCCATAAACTTGAAATTTATAATATTTTGGTGACTACTGCAGGAATATGGCAAATAGTAGTTAAATGTTGGTGAAAAAAGTCTTATGAATAAAATTCGACCAAAAAAAACCCGACAATTTCATGGTATATTTAGGCTGAGAAAACATGAGCGCAAACCTTTACCAACCTGATTTTTTAAATTATGTACATCTTAACAAAACAAATAAGCAACGGATGAGAAAAAAATGGTAGACCTTTGCGCTCATATTTTGCAGACACCGAAACTGTCTTTAAATTATTAATTTATAACTAATTTGGCTTATTTGCTCAAATTTGGGTACTTTAATTGCAATGAATAACCATTTAAATGTACGAATTGTGAATTTTTTTATTTATGATACTCCTATGTTTAGACTTTAAAGTGTATAAGAAATAAAATATTACATGGCATTTTTTTTTATTTTAACCGAAAATGTGGGCCAAATAATGCCCTTACCGCACATACTCTTTTGTAGGTTATTCAATCTATGGATCATTGTTCCGATTGTATAATTTTGTAAAAGTCTTGCGAAACTGAGAAGCCTGTGATATCTTTATCTTTGCTGCAAAATGAAGGTTACGATCACTGAAGTCAGAATTTTGAGTACAAATACGAGCAAACAGAACAACTTGTGAAACGTCTACACATTAAGAAAGGGCTAAAGGCACATCTCCGTCAAGAAAAGGAAAGTTGACTATGTGAAAGGAAAAATCTTCCATTTTATCATAAATTTTCGCTTAAGACAATTTTGTTCAACTGTTAAATCCAAATATAAAGGAAGAGTATAAACATTACTGGTGTTTGATTTATTTGATATGATTTCTTTTGGAAACATTTCTTTAGCAAATTGAAATTCTCAATAATAAAAAAAATACAAATCTGCAATGCGGGGTTCTCAATTATTACCCATAATTATACCAATCATCTGCTAAAATCGTGTTGCCAAATCGTACATAAACTTTGCCAAGAATGAATTCCGACTGCTTTAAACATATCAGATGATGTCAAATTTGTATATTTATCATATAGTTTATGGCTAATAAGGAATTTTTTATTGCAGCATATGTATAAACAACCAGATGTTATAAATGTCCATTTAATGCGAAATGAAAACTTTTCTTTAATAAGTGTATGGGGTAAAGTAGTTTGAAAAGTATAAATATCGTAACTATCTATAGTGGTATAAGAAACTTGAAGAAAATTTTGTTAGTTTGAAACATATTTCCAATAATCATTATACAATCTTTAATCTTTAGTTGACTTTTTTAATGGTGTTATTCATTGTGACTTTTTTAGTTTGCAGAAAAAATAGTATTCCAGAATAAAATGATATCTTAACATCTTAGAAATGCTTCATGATGTCTCAGTCTCTTATCGCAGTTTCTATCACAAGAGAACAATTGTCGCATTTGACATCGTATTAGCAATCTGGATAAAAAAAGACACGCAATAATTTCAGCTAATATTGTATATCACTGCATTGCAACTAAGCGACAGGATGTCTGTTGTCCTCAGTATCGACATAGACAATCTGCACACAATAGCCTGCTCAAACATGGACTTCCCACCCCAAACCTTACTTTGAATTTCCGTTTACATAGTTTAAAATAATTTACCTGCGTAAAAATCAGAGTGAAAATAGCATGAGATCTACTGCTCACATCATTCATATTGGTAGCGGCTGTACACCTGTAAGCAAACTATCAATTAATGAGTTTCGCTTGTTATGTTTTGACTTAATTGCCATGTATTGTATTATTAAGGCTAGTTTTATCAATTATCGAAGCATTGTAATCCTATGTTTATGGATTTTCAGAGACGAAATCTGTCTATATGAAAAGCACAAGTTCCGAAGGTTTTTATCTTAAAAACGAGCAATGACCCATAAAACCTAGTTATATTGTACAGTTAAAAATAACTGTACAATTAACTGTACAATTAATAATAATAATAATAACTGTACAATTAACTGTAGAATTAACCTCCTTAACAGAAATGGTCTTTAGAATATTTGACAGCCTGCATTTATATTACCAACAATAGATGACAATCATCTATAGCTAGAGACTTCTTTTAAATAAGCAAACAGCGAGTACAACCTGTTATTCTCTCCTCTTCTAATCAGTTCTTGTGCATCTTGAAAATTTTCTACAGCATGGCTAGAGAGATCTGTAAAATGATGTAGTGTTAATTTAGCAAAGATCAAAGGCAAGGTATTTTATAAAATAGCAACACTAATTTATAAAAGATTTGAAAGCAAAATTTCCTTAAATTAAATCAGATTTATCATGGAACGAAAAACCCGACCAAAAGTGCTATTTCTGTTCGTCAAACACCAGTACATACCGGCGGGTTACTCTACTGGAGCATCTGTTTTCATTACCGGGATTGTAGAGATTGTTTGGTTTTCTTGCTGTTTTTTACGTTTTATTTGTGGTGTTATTTTACTCATCGGCTTTTGTCTTCTCCAATATTCACGATTAAGTTGTCCAATGTGTAACTTTGAACTCTGATTCCTTTTGTCCGGGTTATGAAAGAAAATAAAAATTTATATACCTTCTACATATGGACCGTGTTTCGGGTGTTCTCGTACCCGCAGACCTTCTCTACCTCGATCTGCCGAATTTTCTAGTAAGTCTCTTACTCTTTCGTTGTATATCTCCATAAAACTAGAAAAGATGCATCATAAAGTGCAATAAAGAATGTTTTTGAAAAAAAACACATTTTCCCGATGCAAGAAATTGATATTTCAACTTCATTTTGAATATTTTAGACGTCTGAAAATGAGTTTGTGCTTTAAGGACCGTATTCATTCCAATTGTCGTGTAGAAATAATAGAAATTGCTTCATATCCTTTATTTTCATTTTAAAGTTTAAACGTTTGAGCAGCCATTATAGGAAAAACTATTCACGATTTTTTTCATGACCCTGAAAGTATTCCGATTTTAGCAAATTAATCGTAATTGTAAATATAATTAATATTAAAGCAGCATTTTTTGGCACTGGAAATTATGAGCGCATTAGTATACATTTTCCTTTGCTATCTTTTTGCTTTTGAAGGTATTCATTATTTTGGAAAATCAGATAAATAGAGTCATACGCTCTTTAATATTCTAGCCCATATGCGGTCTGCAAATGCCTTTTTGTGGTATTTTACTGATAAGCTAGATTTTACCAACATTGGAAGATCTTGTTTTCAATGATCTAAAAATATTATTGCTTACACGTTAAAGGACGTCTTCTGATTATTTCAAATTGATCTGAAAAGCTTCGAATACGGCCTTTACACTCTTACTCTTTCACATCCTGTTACACTAATATTACAATTTCTAAACTAAAGCTTTTTTCCACTTTTGTTTTATTAAAAAGGGTAATAATATGATTCTAGGAAGGGACAACTTTACTTTGTCATTTGATTCTAAAATAATTACTCTAAATATAGAAAAAGGACATATGACATGGTTGTCTATTAGACAGCCATCCAAAACGTATAAATAAAAGACATCAGCAGCTTGCCTTTAAGACCTTCAATAATTGACACGCCATAAGGCCAGCTGAAAAAGCCACAAATAAAAAAGTGGTTATATTCAGATGTTTAAACTATTGGCCAAATACGTATACAACGTAAAACAAGTAACACACAAAAAAAAAACGACTCCACTGGATTACAGGTTCGTGACTTGGGAAAGGCACATAAATTATGTGGCGGGGTTTAACATATTTGTGAATACTTAACCTTCCATTTAAACTGCGACTGTGGTGTGACAATACGACATAAAACCAAACTTTAAAAACCAACTGCAAAAGTTTTATTTTTGAAGTCGATACACAGTACGCAGACAATTAGAAATAGAACAAGAGACAAGGGGATGTTCCGACCTCGAAAAATTCCTTACTGTTTTGACAGCTAGTTCAATATCCAAACACAGTTGATAACAAACCTAGTTCTTTTAAGTTAAGGCACCAAAAACTTTAATTACGCAGTAAAACTTTTGAAAATATAAAAAAATAATGTGTTGTCGCCTTTCTGGCATTTATTCCATATCATATATTTTTGCACATATAAAGGATGAAACATCTTACAGGTATTCTCACTGTAGTATCTTCGCGTGTTTCACTATGGTTTTCGTTTCATTTCGTTTTATATTTCAATTTTGGCTGCCGGTACTTTTTACTTGATTGTTTCAATGAGTTGAGAAAATGAAGTGATAGTCTTACAATAGCAGGCACACATTTTTTCTGGGCAAATTTTATGCAAATTATTTTATGGTAATTTTAACCTTGCAGATTTTGAGGGGCTATTTCACTATACTTATCCTATCTTTTCCCTAGACCATAAAAGTGATCTGTTTCACCCATCCCTTTTAATTTATAATATACAATATATATTCTTTTTTAACTATATTTGAACAGAAAAAACCTATCTTCTTAAAAAGTACCGAATTAACTACATTTTTTAAAATCCAAAGTCCACGACAAATCAGGATTTTCCCCCCAAAAATGGCCTATTTTATGCATTTTGTTGTAAAGCGACGTAATTACTGCATACTGATAAATTTGACTGTTATGTATTAGTTGGACGACATAAATTCACAAATTTTAGTGTAATATTTCAGCTGATATAAGAAAATTTTATTTCAAGTTGAATTTAAAGACGACCATCGTGAACCAATAATATTCGCTGAAACAACGACTCCACTGGATTACAGGTTCCTGACTTGGGACAGGCACATAAATTATGTGGCGGTATTAATCATATTTGTGAGTACTTAACCCTTTATTTAAACTGCAACTGTTTTGTGACAATACGACATAAAACCAAACTTTAAAAACCAACTGCAAACGTTTTAATTTCTGAAGTCGATACACAGTACACAGACAATTAGAAATAAAACAAGAGACAAGGGGATGTTCTGACATCGAAAAAGTCCTTGCTGTTTCTGACAGCTAGTTCAAAATCCAAACACAGTTGATAACAAACCTAGTTCTTTGAAGCTAAGGCACCAAAACACGTCCAGTCTGTTTCAGGTACGTCACTGCAGTTGCTTTAAATAAATCTGGTCGCTCTAACTGCAGTGACGTACTGAAAAGCGCGGGTTATCAACTGCAAAGATATCGCTAAGAGAACGGCAAGCATTATCAAATTAGACACAGAAGTATCCCTGTGGAGCCCACTCCACAAACTGGGATTCATAATAGTAAAGTTATAAGTCTAAAAATTAAAGGGGCTCAGTCTGTACTCAAAGGAAATCTTACAACCTGTCGACAAACCCCATGCTTGCATTTGTCTACTTATGCAATTGGTTTATGACGTCACTGAGACGCAAAATAATTATAAATGTTGATTCGGTTTATCAGATCAAACACAATTTTGTACTCTTAAATGATGACAGTGAACAAAAAAAAAATAAAATAATTGATCTGGCAAATCAATCTAAATGCCTATGTTATTGACATCTATGTTTCTATGAAACTGCATGCTTTGCGTTAAGAACATTAATCTAATATTTGCTTACACTGAAGGCTGCGTGCTATCGACATCCCTTGCCTTATTATATATAATCACCTTATTTCTGTTCGATATGTTGCTGCAGGATCATTCATCTTCAGAAAAATATCCTACAAACAATTTGATATTGATCATTCATTATTTATTTTAAAATGTAAAATTTCAGTTATTATACCTTGACATTGAACGAAATTTCCAGTTTCATAAACTTGTATTAGTTCTTTTGTTCATCAACAAATCAGTCATAAGAAAATTTACCCAAAGCGAGCTTCTTTCATATAAAAATAGGAGATGTGGCATAATTGTCCATGAGACAGTCATCCACTAAATAACATTCGAATCTAAACTTCCACTGATCCCATTACGGCCTTCAACAATGAACCAGAGTACACACCATAACGGAAGTTTAAAGGCCCCGAAATACAAAATGTGAAAGTATTCATAAAACACGACAATCGACCTTATCTATTAAAAATGCAGCTAATGCTGAACAAACAACAATAAATGACCAATTAAACTAAGACAACCACTGGACTACAGGTCCTGGCTTGAGACAGGTACATACGTATGTGGCTGGGTTAAAACGGTTGGTGAGCGCTCAACCCTCCCCCTAATCTGGGACAGTGGTGTGACAAAACAGCAATAATAACACATATAAAATCGGTGGAAATGGATTAAACACCAGAGATAGATACTGAAAACCAACAACAAATACAATTAAAACTAATACGTGATACAACAAAACTATTGACCTCGAAAGAGTACTCGCAGTTGCTGTCTGCTAGTTAAAAAACCCAAAAGCAACCGATATGGACACCAAGTTTTCCGTTACTACGGTATCAATATAAACATGTCCAATTGGATTTAGTGTTTAAATAACATTAGAAGCCATAGGTTGTGCAAATGCCAATATTAAAATATATTTAAACAGGAAGTAGAAAATTTTATAACAAATATTAACTTCATGTTTAGTTCCGTATTAAGCAAATAACAAGAAAGTCAATATTAGTACCAATAAAAACTATATTTAAAGATTTAATAATAATGTTTTGACGATATTGTTTATGAATAAGTTTATTAAGATGGATTTAAAGACCATGTGGATTTTGTTTAAATTTCAAAGCTATATTTACCTCATTTCCGTAAAGAGTAGGATGTGATATCCCATCTTTCATAAGATGATTACAAGTACATCCATGCAAGCTTTGACACCAAATCTTTATATTTATTAAAGAATTAAGTAAATGTTTTGTTAAATTTGTGGTAAAGAAATCCTTGACTTTATAATTTTTCATTATTAGAGATTGCAATCATTAAAATCTAAAACGTCACTTCAAAGACGGACATAACGAACCACCTGAGAAATATATACAACCTACGAACGAGCCAAAGGAACGTCCCAGTCAAGAAAGGGAAATTAACAATAGGGAATGAGAAATCTTCCCTCTTGTGGAAATTTTACCTTGAGAAATATACACATCTTAGTCCAGAAATGGGCATTTGCAGCTATTTTTATTGACTTTATTCAAGGTTAATTCAAGGATAAACTCGGTAGTGTATTTGTAGAAATAAGAAGTATTGCCGGAAAAAAACATTACGGTAGTTGAAGGTATTGTTAAATTTGTCTATCAAATCAGATCTAGAAGGATCCTCTTGAAGTTTGGCCATAAACTGAGATTGATAACAGAAAAGAAACAAATCTGCTATTAAAGGAACACAATTTGTGCCTATTGGAATTTCTAAGACCTGTCTTTAAATTTTATTGACAAATCGAAAAAAATATCTAGAAGAAAATGATGGGGAATAAGTTATTATTTCTTCTTTATTTACATTCTAATAGAAAAGGTTTGCTAGCACCACAAAAACTGTGCCCCAATGTAAGCAACTTAAAATATGCATGATCTGATAAATATTGTTGGATCAGAAAAGGAGATTAGAAATCCAGCATGAACATGGACATACTTTAAGCATTTCTTCTGATAAGTTTCGCATTTTAAATGTCGATCTTGGTATTGTTAATACTCAAAATACATGTATACTAATATAAATATTGTTTTTTAAGAAATGAAAAGATATGGGATCAGAGAGACTGCACTCCAACCACGAGAAAACAGACGGGATTTACAAATCTAGAGGTCTCCACAAAGCCTTCAACAAGGGTGGAACACCACTCCTTGTAAAAAGCTCTAAATCACCTCAAATAAAAAAATCAATAGAACGTGAAATAATACTGCCCTTTCCTTAATGTTATCAAACAGAAAGTCACCCGATCCGACTAGAATACCGTTATGTTGTACACATCTCATCTGCATGCAGCGTGAGAACAAAACATAGGATGACGGAAATCCAAATATAGAACACATGTAAGAAAACAAGATTTAAGTTGTCAGAAGAATCAGGAACCTTCATAAAAAAAGGGGATAAAAATGACCAGACGTAATATTATTTCACTGAAATGTAAAATTTCAGAATAAACAATTAGAAATATTCTATTGCATTGTATTGGATATCCGTATTTTTATTTTTTATTTTTTCTAAGTGCTGTGTTGAGGCAGTAAAACTTTTCCCGTGATTGGGGTGCATGCTCTGTTTATGGGATATTTCTTGGGAAAACAGCGGTCTATTTTCCTTTGTGTTGTTCATTTTAATCTTACGTCGTACAGAACACGGCCCGAAAGTAGCTGTACTCAATTTTTTCATTTCAGCTTTTGTGCATTGATTTTGGCATGGTCTGGAAATTTAGGAAATTTCTTACAATGTTTTGGCCCCTAGCGTAGCTGAGAATAGTTGATCAAGGGAAGCGCTTTAATTACGCAGTAAAATTGTTGAAAATATAAAAAATAATGGATTGTCGCCTTTCTGGCATTTATTTCATATCATTTATTTTTACATATATAAAGGATGAAACATCGTACAGGCATTGTCACTGTAGTAGCTTCGCGTGTTTCACTACAGTTTTCGTTTCATTTGGTTTTATATTTCAATTTTGCCTGCCGGTAATTTTTAATTGATTGCTCTATTGAGTTGAGAAAATGAAGTGATAGTCTTACGATAACAGGCACACATTTTTTCTGGGCAAATTTTATGCAAATTATTTTATGGTTATTTTAACCTTGCAGATTTTGAGTGGCTATTTCACTATACTTATCCTATCTTTTTCCCTGGACCATAAAAGTGATCTGTTTCACCCATCCCTTTTAATTTATATTATACAATATATATTCTTTTTTAAACTATATTTGAACATCAAAAACTTGTCTTCCTAAAAAGTACCGAATTTAAATGTATTTTTTAAAATCCAAAGTCCACGACAAATCCGGATTTTCCAAAAAAAAAAAAAAATGGCTTATTTTATGCATTAGTTGTAAAGCGACGTAATTACTGCATACTGATAAATTTGACTGTTATGTATAAGTTGGACATACATGTATTCACACATTTTACCTGGTATTAGAAAATTTTATTTCAAGTTGAATTATAGACGACCATCGTGAACCAATAATAGTCGCTGCATTCCTGTGTATCTGAATGTATATTACTTGTGTGAGTGTGTGGTTGTTAATATTATTCATTTTAATTTTTTCTCTTTCCTAAAATTTTTGAACTGTATGATTTCCGTTTCTGTATGTAAAGTCTGCGTCGAGCTCCGTCCTGTTTTTGTTCTCGAGACTGTCGTGTCCTTCTCTCCTTTTGTCTGCACTTTGGTTTTTCTTTCGCGCCCCCTTTAAAAATATGCAAAAGTTATGTTTGTGTTTTACTTACTTCGCATATTCTAGGTATAAGTCCTCGATTTTCCTAAAATAAACAAAGTAATTAAAGTAAATATTTAAGCTATTAAAAAGATAACAAGTAAGAGTTTAGAGTTAACAATGACTGATCAGCGACCTTTCACAGCCCACTTGTAAGACATATAACTAATCTGGAAACCCGAGTCAACATCCTTAGCCGGCCTTCGTCTATATTGTACTGAAATCTACGGATCGAAAATATCCCCAGGATGCCTGGTTAACCGACATAACGTATGTGCACGCAACTCTTCTTTGTGAAACACCTTTTACAGACGAAGGACGCTAAGGATATCCAGATAAACATTAATAGAAAACCTCACATATTCACTTTTGCCAAGTCGATACTGTCATGCAGTTACAATTATTTTTGCATTGGAAATAATATGGGCAATATATATATATATATATTAGATATTTAGAAATGAAGCGATTTTTTCATCTATCAAAACGTATCATGTGGTCTGTAAAATTCTATCAGTCATTAAAATTTTAAATGAATTTCCACGTAGATACTTTAATTTTAAATTTAAAGTGTTGGTGTAACAGAGTAATTCGTGTCTGTTATGTAATGCTAATTTCATAAAGAATCTCATATTTTTAGCATTGCTGATAATCGTATTTCTAATCGAGATAAATTGAAATTTCAAGCCTTGGCGGAAAATTTGAAGATTGAACTATCAAAATTGTACAATATACGATTATAAATATTTTATCAATGTACGATTTTGTTCTCTTATTCTTGCCATTGTGTATTACTGTCTGAAACCCAATGCTAGATCGTGACGTCGTCAATCAAGTCCGCTAAACTGCACGAGGCATTGGTAATCACCTTTTTTACAACCGGTCGAGAGCATAAAAATAGCATTTCTCTAAATGTTATGCGTTGTTACGCCATTCGACCGATTTTAAACTAGAGGCTCAGGAGGCTGAGCCTGTATCGCTCACCTGCCTTTTGGCAAAGAAGTTTCAGAGGAGAAGAT
>JARWCS010161775.1:0-14339 GCA_034783895.1 Geukensia demissa | reverse complement strand
TCCACCAACCAAGACAGCTGCCTTGGCCCAACTTAATGTGATGTAGGACCCTATGGAAAATTCATAAACAAAATATTGTCTCATCTGAATCTGAACTCCATTTGAACCAATCTTTGGTGAAATGGTCCCCAGACCGGTTCCTTTCAGAATTGTAACTGGCATCCGCCAACCACGATGGCTGCCTCACCCGAACTTGCTTGTGCTATTCGAACCATAGTTAATTCAAATGGTTTTAATGTTAACTTTATTTTGGCAACTGTGTGACAGGTGAGTGATGACAGGCTCCTGGGAGCCTCTGGTCTCTATTTTAAAAACCAGTTGAATGTTGTAAAAAGCCCATAACAATACGGGAAACATATTTCATTAATAAAAAACTAATTCAAAAATACACATAATCACATAATAATGATATCACAATGGAAGACCAATTGAAACTAAAATATTCTTTTAAAAAATATATTTTGCAGATTTTCCTGATAATTTTTGCTAAAATAAATATGGGTGACAATGAAGACCAACACAATTTTGAACCTGAATGTCATGACTATTTATCTTTCAATACCACAAAAAAATTGTTGTGGTCTACGTTATTGCATATATTAGATTTAAGGAAAGTGCTCTAAACTATATAATTTTTCTTGTCAATTTTTAACAAATTGTTTTTAAATATTTTATTGTCAGATGAAAAACATCAAATGGGTTGGACAGCAGGCTATGCCTATATGGGTCCTTTCCAATTACAATATGGAATTAACACCAAAAAACATAATTGATATTAACAACATGATAAAGGTATTTTACTCTCATATTGTACAAGTCTGTTTTTCATATTTTAATCTCGGATTAAATACCGGTAAACATACTAACTGAAATATAATAAATATTAGCAACTTTATCTCAAAATACAGATTTATTAATATGAGAGAAAATCCTTTTCACAAAAGCAGCAGAATGTTATATTTTAACAGAATTAATTGTGAATGTAGATCCATCTAAACAAATAAGACATAACGAGTACATATATCATTTGTGATGTTAATTAATTTACATTTAACAAGCCATGTCACTGTATGTAGGACTAAATATTATATATTTTATGATTTAAGAATAGATAAGGAACAAATTATATTTCCTCACTAGTAATCTGCTTATTTTACCAAAATGGATTTTTTGATAAGTTTATCGTTAGTCTGTCGATTAACCTTTATTTAAAGGCCAACACGGAAGATTTTCTACCCAGAATAGCGTCCTTGAAAATAGATAATTATTGATAAATTTTCTACTTATTTTATAAATGACATTATAAATTAATAATTGAAGCTTCTTGTCACTTCATATATTATACAGACCTTGGTCTGTCTAACTTAACCACTAAACAAACAAATGAACGAAAGAACAGTAATGCACAAAAAAATGAACTATCCTATTGTGCAATTGGTAAAACCACAGAAATTGTGTTTTGGAAAACAAACTTATTTCATATGTTGAAAATAATTAAAACATTTTAAGGGATTGATTGTGTATACAGATGAAAATTATATTATAAAGGGTAACATCCTTTCTGTCTTTTGTTTTGTTATTACTGCAATTTGTACTTATTGGTGGGATTTTGTATGAGAACAAAGGAAATTTGAATATAATAAAAGTTGAACTATTTATTTTGATTACATATGTTATAAAAAATTATTTTGCTATTTTTTTTTAATCACGTGCATATATAGGGCAAATGTTGAATTTTAAATACTGAATGAAATTACCGGTAGCATAAATTCTTATATAGGTTCAGTGTATATAATTTAAATGGAAAATAGCATAAATTCTGTAGTTGATTATACCAAAAATTTGAACCAATGTTTTGTCACGAATCAAAAATAATTTGGATTGTACATTGCGTATTCATCTCTTAAAGTCAAAATTATAAAAATTTTTAATGAAAAATAGTGCAAATTTTTTATTCGCTTGAATTTTTACAAAAAAAATCTTAGTAATTTTGAACAAATGGTTTGTCATGAACAAAAAATAATCTTGATAGTTAAACAGTTAATGTTTACCTGTTTAATGTCACTACTGATAAATTGATTTTCATGCAGTCTATTACCTATGATTATAGTTAAATAAATTTCATTCTTATAATCATATCATGCAACATCAAATAGTGTTTATTATTTACTAGATGAAATTAATCACAGCACAATTATTGCATAGCTTTCTTGGTTGATTTTGATAAATTATAAACCATCAAATGCAGAATTTCCAATAGTTCCTTTGTTTATTTGGCTATAAATATGTTATGAGTAAGTTGAATTTTCTCTCAAGTTGAACACAAAACAAAACAAAAATTAAGTCAAAATGTTTACTGTTTAATTCAACTAATGACAAAAATTACAATTCATCAACAAGTCGCTGCTATTCAGAAATAGAATATAAAAATGAAATAAACAAATAAACTTGAATAAATTCTGAATTTGCTGGCACAAGATTTTTGAAAGTATACCAAGAAATGGCTACACAATACTTTTTCGAAAAATTATAGTTTGGGTTGAAATAAAAGGGAATTTTACAAGTTCCGAATACTTTTGACTGAAGACTGTATGTTGAACTTATACTAGAAAAGGTAATTATGTAACGTAAGTAAAAATTATTGCAAAGCTATATGTTAATAAATTGATTAAAATCAAATAATGAAAATTTTTATAAGGTTGATTATATATGTGTTAATTTTCTATTGTACATATTTTTTTCCTTCTTTGTTTTGGTAATGTGGATTTTATAATATAGATAATATTAAGTTTATTTACAATTTTGAGGTTAATTAAAGATCTAAAGGGAGGAATTAGGTTTTCTTAAAACTGGAATCTGTAAGCGTCTAATTGACAGAAACATCAGTCTGAGAGTCCAAGGATCATGATTTATAGATATCCATGAATCAGTTAAGAATGTAAATAATTCATTTATGAATATCCATACATTGTAATTGGTTTGATATATGGATATTCATAAATGATTTGTGGATACTAGAAAATCACTTCAATTTATTGATATCCATAAATCATTTTAGATGTTCATAATTCAAAATGGAATTATAGATATAAATAAATGCTGATTTACTGATATCAGGCAGTGCCTGTTCCATTTGGCACTAATTCAGTCAGTTCGAACCAAATAATGGAAATCATTCATGGTAGATTATTTTCATTGCAGGCTAACAGAACATTTACCATAGATTATGAAAATGACATGTTCCGAATGGATGGTCAGCCATTCCGCTATGTATCTGGAAGTATCCATTATAGCCGGATACCTTCATATTACTGGAAGGACAGACTTCAGAAGATGAAGGCAGCAGGGTTAAATGCAATTCAGGTGTAGGTTTTTTAGCCAGTTAAATGACTGAGATTCATCATTAGCAGAAGATCGTGGGTTTGATCCCCAGGCCATCAAACCATAGACATTGGTATTTTCTGCTTCTTCGCTAAGCACCCAGCATTTAAAAGAAAGAGCAAAGGCTGGTCAGCCCAGAAGCAGAATAATGTGTCTTGGTAAACTGGCATGTCTTCCTGCATACTGTTGCTTTCGTGAGCTAGTACATTAGAAACGGCTCAGTGTGTCGGTCTTGTACAAAGCAGCTAGTGTTCATTCATTTATATGCTCTCAATCTTTATATACATGAAATATTTTCCGCTGGACATTAAGCACCATAAAAATAATCAATTTAGCATAATTATGTTTGGCATCCCTGCCTGCCAATCAAGATGGCCACTATTACTAAAAAAAAAAAAAGTCAGTTCTTTGAAACTGCTAAGTCAGTTAGAATGAATGAATCCTTATTAGAATGTTCCGCAAGTTATCACTTCTCACCTATCCCACTGACCATCCAAGATGGTCATTGCAGCAGAATCTATTGTAACGTTGGATCATATTGGAAATTTACCTAAATTCTTTTTGTCCAAACTGTTGTGCCAATTTGACCCAAACTTTGGTGTTTTGGTCCTTCTTTCACCCTCCCCACAAATATTTTTCCAGCTCCCCATGGTTAAACCAAGATGTCCATTGTTAATAAAAAAATGTCAATAATTCTTGAAAAATCCTATCCTGAAAATCTGAGCCAGTTTGAATCAAACTTTGATATGGTGGTCCTCTCTTAGAATTTAATCCAACATGCCATGCCATTGACAAACCTAAGATGGCTGCTGCAGCAGAATTATGGGAAATATTACTGACACTGCTGCGGCAATTAGAACCAAACTTTTGCAGAATGTTCCTCAGATTGTCTTCTACCAAAATATTTTCCACCATCCATGCCTACAAATCAAGGAGGGTCACCATAGCCAAACTTTGTTTATTATGGACTCATATGGGAAATCCACTTAAAATCCTTTTGTCTGTAATTCACTGAGCCAATTAGAATCAAAATTTACTGGAATGTCCTTAGATGGTTCTCTATCTGACTTTTGCTCACCATTTCTTTCTGGAAAACAACTTTGCTATAAAGGATCAATGTGAGTAACTGTTATTTTAGCAATACAGATTCCTGGGAGCATATGATTTCAAAATAAATGGTGTTAAAAGGGCAAAAAATAAACATTTTTTTAAGTGAACAATTACTGTATTTATCACATTGCCTAAGAAAGAACCTTACTATTTCCACACTTGCTTATAAGTGCAAATTTATTTAGCTTTAACGAAAAATGGCTTTGGTTAATGTATAAAAATATTAGGGATAATAAAGCACTTGCAAAATTAGGCTGGTTCATTTACATCTGACATTTAAAAATTTGGACAAATGGTACAGAAAAGACCTTCGTACACAGTGAAATTTAGGCATTTTCTATCATTGTTTTTCTATTTTGTCAACAATCTGTTTAATAAAAGAGAGAAATGCAAGGCATTGTTTTTTTAAGAACTTGTTTCATGCCATGTGAAAATTCTTACACTCCTTAATATTTTTGGCCTTAAGTGTGAAGATGATTTTTTTTTTTTAAATGTGAATTACATAATCTTTCTTTTAAATAATGTGTTTCTATTTATGGCATGAAAAGATTAAGGTGAGTAGACTGGAAAAAGATTATAAAAAAATTCTGTATTGGAAATGACTGACCTTATGTTTCTGTTTGTAGCTATGTACCTTGGAACTTCCATCAAATGGAGGAAAATGAGTATAATTTTGTAGGCAATAAAGACTTTGAAGGTTTTATAAAACAAGCACAAGAAGTGGGACTTTTTGTCGTCTTACGATCAGGACCTTATATATGTGGAGAATGGGACTTTGTAAGTACACTTTTATTTTGAAAATTTATCTTTATTGTTTTAAATTATGGCATGCAAATAATGAAATGATTTTCGAGCATTGTATGAAGTTGGTATCATTGTTTGTACGTTATGTTTAAGTGTTAATCATTTAACATTGTATAAGTTTATGTATTTTACTGATAGTTGTTACATTTGAATACCATCACAATTTTTAAGGGGGTACCAAACACCTAAGGGAAATAACTCTATAAACTCATCTAAACGTTTTAATTAAGTATCATTTTATATTAAAATTAATGCATCCCAGTGATCAAAATTTTTGAAGATGAAATTACTGTATTTCTATTGAAATAATTCCAGAGAAATGTGTGGTTCAAATTTCTTGAAATTTTCATATTTTCCTTCTTTCATCAAGTTAAATATCTAAACAAAATATAAAGAAAATTAAATGAGTGGAATTTATTTTCGTGATGGTGTTGGGTACCCCCTTAAGGACCTTTTACAGCTTGCCACAGGGTACAGATATGTCTCTATTGTTGAAGGCCTTAGGGCAACTTATATATGTTTTGGGTGATTCAAACTACATCTTTTTCAATATACAGTGAAACCTCTCTAAACCGGTCCCTCAGAAAACTGGCCAACCTCTGTAAACCAGTCACCATTACTAAAACCACAATGGTATTGGCTTTTATAAATTAACCTCTGTAATCTGGCCACCCCTTAAAACTTGCCAAAATTCTCTGTCCAAATGCTGGGCAGTTTAGAGAAGTTTCACTGTATATTTTTTCAAATGCTACAAGCTCTATACATGTTATAGGCTGATGTGTATTTTGAGCCCAGACCTTGCTATTTATTTTGATTTTAAAAACCTAAATTTAAATCCTGTCGTTATGAATACTTTGTGTATTTAAGTCAACTTCTTTTTTCAGGGCGGTTTTCCCCCATTTATCCTAGCCAAGAATCCAAATACAGTGTTCCGCACCATGGACCCTAGTAAGTCACTATAATTACATAATCTAATGTAAAATTATTAGTTTTTGAGGATTCCAATTTTCACAAAAGCATATTTTCTTACCAGTTAGCGGCTTTAAATTTTGGCCTATAATTGAGTATCTCGTAGTAATGTCAACTTAAAAGTTGGGCGTAGAAAGCCCTTTTTTTACCCCAGAACCAAAAAAGGTTTTTTTGCCATTTTGAAAATCAAATTAAAAACCTCTGACAGACCCTTGTATTTTGCTCCCAAAAATGATAACTGCTTATCCAAAATGTTCAGCTACAACAGAAACACAATCACCACTCATTTTTCAAAGGCACATGGCTGAATTGATGAAAAATGTCACAAATTTGATGCAAATTCTGGCCGATTGTTTGTACGGATCAGTTCCAGACAGGTCAAGATCACATTATCTGGATTTGACAATGGAAAAAGAACTGACCTATCGACCCTCTTAAATTTTAGGAGGGTAATCAGAAACATAAAATTTTTTTTGAGGGCCTTGACATTTTGTTGGTAAGAATTTTGATGTCATGTCTGCAAAGATAGCGAAAAGTAAAACTCTTAGGAATATTGCTTCCTTTACCTTTACAGTATTCATTTTGAGCTCACCAGGCCTAAAGGCAATGTGAGCTTTTCTAATCACTTTCATCTGTCGTCTGTCTTTCCGTCTGTCAATAATTACACAAAATCTTCCACATTGAATCTGCTCAGCCAATTAGAACCAACCTGGGGGGTCGGTCCTTGGGTAATCACCTTCCAAAATTGTTTCCAGCATCCTGCTTGCCTTCCAAGATGATTGCAACCAAAATTTTGGTGAATGGCTCTTACATTGTCCATTACAAAAAATGTCCACACCCCCTCAACCAACCAAGATGACCACCACAGCCAAACTTAAATTAACATAGGACCTTATGGGAAATTCACTTGAAAATCTTCTTTGGTTGAATGGTCCTTTGGTGGTCCTCTACCAACATTGTGTCAAGCATTCCCCCCAACAACCAAGATGGCTGACATTTCTGAAAATAGAAAAGGTTGGTAGTAGATTTTAAATATGTTCTTGTCTGTTATTTGTTACCAAACTGGTGGAATGGTTCTTAGCTGGATGGTTTTATACCAAAATTCTGCCCACCAACCAGAATGGCTTCCATAGCCAGACTTTTTTTAGCATAGGACCCTATGGAAATGTTTATTGAAATGTTTTTCCATTATTATGTTCTGCATTTCTGCCAGCCAATTAAGTTGGCTGCCACAAACTGGTTGTAAAATAGGACAATGAGAGAAATTCACTTAAGAATCTTTTTGTGTGAAACTTCTGAGCCAGTTGCCTTTTACCAAAATTTCGTACGTTTCTTCCCGCCAAAGTTCAGTGAAGAGTCTTAGTCAGATGAGTGAAACAGGCTCCTGAGATCCTCTGGTTTGACTCTTTTATAACAACAATTAGACTTTAAAGTTGCTTTTAAAAACGGGACTATTGTTTTAATTTTTGAGATGCTGAATCTGAAATGTGCAGCTACTCTCTTGAAAGTGCTGTGCTGGAACACTGAAACCAATATGTTTATTTAAATTGGTAGAAGTGATTAGAAGTAGATGAGAGTACTTGTTTGCGCCATAACATAGGACAAGCAGCAAAATTTTCATCCGAGATTCTCATCCTGCCTAATTTCTAGTGGACATTATACTACAAAAATCTGAAATTCTTATGAATCGGCTTCTTTGTATTTGATTAATTTTGTTTCGTGATTTTTTGTTTCATAAAGTCAAAAATGACATTAATTAATTATGTTTAATAAAAAATCTTCTTTTGTTTGCAGCCTATATCAAGTATGTGGATGCATGGTTAGAAGTACTGTATCCTAAAATAAAACCTTTGTTATATATAAATGGAGGACCAGTCCTGATGGTTCAGGTAATTCTTTGAAAAGACGAACATCTGAGTGTTTCCAATTTACCAGTAAATTTGGATCATTAGAATAAGCCTTTGCTTATCAGATTTGATATTTAAAAAATTTGATGTGTAAAATGGTGCATGAAATGTCAAAATTGATCATTGAAGTTATCAAATGGGTCAAAAAGAGGCATAAAAGATGGAAATGGTACCAGCAAATTACATAAACTAGACAGCTGGACATTTTTGGTGTTGTTAGCTTCGAAGAAGCAACGAACACCCTAGCCACCGGTCAGGTTGTAAGACCTATAAATAACATCAAATTCGCGGTAAATTGAAAACTGCTTAGATAGGGTCTTTGAACTTGCACAATACCATGTAAATTGCGCAATATACAGAGATATACTGTTTAAACATTTGAATTTCGGGCAAAACCAGTTTGATTTTACATGAAAAGTTTGTTGTTGCTTCTGTTCAGAGGGAAAACATTAACAAAATTGCGTAATGTTTTTTGGTAATGATCAGGTCAACCAAAAAATAGGGCAAAACTCGAAAGTTTTAAAAAGCAAGAAATTGTCATTTATTTCACGATTTGTCTTCTTATTAAGCAGATAAGAGTCAGTTACATGCTGTTTAAATACCAAATATACGTATCGTATTGTGTGTAAAAACATCGCGCAACAACATTGTAAATAAACTGATCTCCTGTTGAGATACGTATCGATACACTGTATCATCAGGAACGGTGGACCAGTTTACATCGTAAACAAACAACTTTCGAAATTCTTGGGACTATTCCATTTGCATTTTGGTGGGGAAATATTACGTCTAGAGACGTTCGATCGTCTATTTACGGTGGTTTGAACTCTCTTGTAACTAAATCTTTTACAGAAATTTCTAAAAGATATGAAGTTTTATTGATCTGTGAATTTGATTTTTCTCACATTTATTTCTTGATTTTCCTATTCTCATACAAGTTTTCTGTAGGGGTTAAATGGTGAGGCATTTTCAAAATCAAGCTCTTTTACTCTATTGATATGGTCTGAGTTTTTATCGGTAAGGCATAGAATCATCTTTAATTGTAAACTTGGGTTTTAATGAGAAGGCAGGCAACCAACGAGGATAAGACCATCGTAACATTGATTTAGCTCCCCTGACATTGGTAGAGTTTAAATTTACATGACAGGGTCGTGTTACCTGTTTACAAATTACAAATGAGTCTAGTGAAGAGGAATAATCCAACCAGTCTTAGTTTGTCCTGAAATAGATTTTACACTTCATTGACTTTGTTGTATAAAACATACTACATGTATTATGTTATCTTAAATGCAGATGTATTCTCATACATTTGACAATAATCATGTTGTAGTGTCAGTGCAGGAAGGGAAAAGTTGGGAGTTGGTTTCTGGGTTAGTCTACATGTATGCATCAGCTTATTCTTGATAAATGGTGTACTCTTCATGATTTTTAAGGAAAACAAAGCAGAAATACTTTCATGTTTCATAACTGATGGAATGCATTTTGACCTAATTATTACTTTAAACATATTTTAAACTGGTATTTTGTTAGTATTTATTTGTGATTAAATCTTATCCTCATCAAGAAACACCAGATTTTTAGAATCATCTGTTCCTTTATGTTTATGTATGTCTGGTATAAGATTTTTTTCTGAAGCAAACTAAAAGCAGTCTTTCTTGATATCAAAAGCTGAAACCTAACAACACCATAGGCTCTTCTAGGGCTTTGATTAATAATCAACCCATCAGTCAGTACTATAAATAAGTTAGTTTACAAAGTTTTTTTTGTTATGAATTTTCAGCTCATTCTTTTGAAATTGAATTGCATCCATCTTAATCTAGTCGTTCACCATTTTTTAATATTTAAGATTTACAAATATGGAAATTATAGCTTTGGGAAATTTTCTGGAAGTATCTTAGACTTCCTTTTTGAAATGTATCTTTCAGTATCAGGATTTTCTGAAGAGGGTATTGCTGTTGTCGCATAAATTATTACAACAAGGGTGCATCCAATCAAGCTTGAAGTCGTCCCTCCTAAAAATTTACGGTCGCCATTACGAATTGGTCGATCCATATGGTATCGGTGTATCTCAACTAGTTATGGACCTGTTACCGGTAATACAAAAATTAGTTGACCTCTTCTCGGATTGACGTTAACCCGCATTAGAGTTTAAGGGTTGCGCGCAAGACAGGGGATGCTTACCCTTCTGGACACCTGTGGTGGTTGATGGTTTATAACGTCCTACACAGCAAATTAATACTCTCAGTCGGGCGGTCCCTAATGGAACTTTAAGGTATTTATGTAACTTGTCGTTGGAACGTTGATTGGAATAATGTGGTCAGGAGGCTAGGTTGAGTTGTTGTATCTTATTCGACTTGATGAACTGTCATGGTATATAAATGGCGTCGGTTTGATGACTTTTTGTAACTTGCTGTTTTAGTTGAACTACAACGGCACTTTTCAGGACCACGGTGCCGAACAGAGCAGACCGGTTCCGCTGTGAAGTGATTTTCATGTCCGCGTCCTACCTCAACACAGTGGAGCAGGGCTGGTTGCCAGTGGGTCACCGCGTTGAGGGCGATGTAAGGAGTTAACTGGTCATTACTTCATCACTCCACGTTGTACTACGGTCGAAGTTCCTGCTCGGCAGCACGTGTTGCAGCTTTGATGACAGCTACGTGACTGAATATGATGAAAAAAAGTTGAGAATATTTTGGACACCTGGTCCCACTCCTTGTTTATATAGGAGTTCCTGATTTGACACCGATTTTGACATAAAGGTCTCTACGACGACTCTTGCGCGCAAAACAGGGCACGCTTACACTACTGGATCACATTATCCCACTCCTGTTTTGTAGAGGAGTTCGTGGATTCCAAGCCTTTGTTTCTTTTTGTTTTCGTTTTATCTTTTAGTTTGTTTCAAATTTGTCTGGTCTCTTTGGACTATGTATGGACTTCTAATCTCTCGCATGGGTATTCTACACTGGACTTTCAAACATTCATAAATGAAACAAGGAGATTAATTGCGATTAGTTGAAACTACGTGGATTCTTTACAACTAAAGATGGGAATTTCAACATCGTTACTAGTAATTTTCCTAGAAGTCTCTCAGACCTGTTATGTTTTGGAAAAGTACTTAGAGACCATATAGAAATGGAATGAAAAGATAAATTGCGATCATATGAAGTTTGAAGTTTATAAATATAACAGTTCAAACTTTAAAGAAAATTTCTTGGAAGACTCTCAGACTTGTTATTTTTGGTAAAAGTACTTGGCATCCAAACACTATCTTAATTAGATTGTCAATTACAATCAGAAATCTTAAGATTTGTAGTTCCGACTTTGTAAAGAGGTATGGCCACTTTGCCCTGTATTTGATTCACTCGCGTTACCAAATTCTGAATTTTGAGAATTATTTTCGGAATGAAGCTTTTTAAAACATTGTCTTATATCTACATGTACATAACCAAAAAGAATTTTCGTGACAAGAGTCTTGGAACTGAAAAAATTATGCCCACAAAGCCGTTATAGGTATTTTCTCTCATTTTTCTAAAATTTTTGACGAAGGACATTAAGAACCAAAATGTGCTTAAACGATGAAGTATAATTGTGGGAACTATCCATGGAAAACTTATTTTGGTTGTAGAAAACTTATTTTGGTTGGAGATGTCCTTCTGGCCGAATTTTTGGATTAAATGGGGAAAATTTGGCAAATTGTATGAAAACAGGTTTTTAAAGCAAAGTTCATTAAGAAAAAAAATTCTTCAATAGGTCTTGTTAAGAAAAGTGATGAAAATTTAAAAAAAATATTCACACAAGTTCTGGGTTTTTTGACAACTTTTAGAAAATGGCCATACTTGTGAATCAAATACTGTGGAAAATAGCCACCTGATGTAGATAAATATTTTGTTGACAGACAAAATAATGTATACACGTCTACAATTTAGTGTAAATTGTGGTTTTAGGATTATGTTAATGGTTGTTGTCTCAGCTGTTTTAATTAGAAATTACACAGATAAGGCAGATCAAAGCTGAATATCTGTTTGATCATTACATAAATTCCAACGAACGAAGAAAACCAAGGCTAATTGACTCTGCTATGAACCTCATGAACGGGATAACAGTATATACAATATTTTAATTACTCTCCTTTATTTTTATTTTTTAGTCAGCAAATATTTTTCGTTATTATCAGTTGGCCTTTGTATGAATGGGATAAAATAGTTTTCAAACATTTAGATACTTTTTGATTTTGCTGGCATCAAATGTCTGTATACATAAATTCTTCAGCATTAATAGAATACTTGTTGTCATGCACCATATGTTTGATAAAGTTTGAAACGATTCCCGTTCAATAGAAATAAAGAATAATCACGTAGATACATCGACCCAGTGGTTTCAAAATACAAGTATACCAATGTTGAATAAATATGGTGAATTTTTACGTGATATATGTACACTTCTAAGGAGTAACCTCTCATCAGTAGCATTTGAACCATAACACAGGAAGTCCGATATTCAAACACAGTACGTTTCAAAGCCTTTCCGTATTTACATGTTTAAGTCCAGTGTAGAATACCCATGCGATAGATCAAAAATGCATAGTCCAAAGAAAACAAAAGGAACAAAAGCTTGGAATCCACGAACCCCTTTACAGAACAGGAGTGGGATCAGGTGCTCCGGAAGGGTAAGCATACCCTTAATAATTTAATAATTGCAACAAATTTATTAAAAACATTGTTTGATAAGTTTCATATCGGACTAGCCTGACACTGGGCTGGTGAATACCTCCGGGGACCTCTGGTCCATCAAGAGAGGCATCGACCCAGTGTGTCAAATTAAAAGAATACCAATGATGAATAAATATGTGAAAAATTTGTATATGCTTTGCATTTCAAGCAGTAGTAGTAGAACCAAAACATAGGAAGTCAGAGATTCAAACATAGAAAATGAAGTACTCAAATCCAAACAAAAATAGGAAGCTTAATCCGACGGTAGGGACAACTACTAAGTACAGTACCTTTCAAAGCCTTCCCATATTTAGTGTTTTAGAATTTAAACAAATGCAACAAATTTCTGTAAAACATTGAAAAGGTAGCCATTGTTCATCATCTCCTGTACCTCTTTCTATTGTGATTAGCTGTATAATTCTAATCAGAATAATTTACATAGACGGGACCTGTCGACCGCAGCTTCGACAAAGTTTAATCTGTTGACTGGAACTATCCGAACCCAAGTATTTTGTAAATTGGAATAGAGTAACAGTCTGTTAATTGTCATTATAGTTAGTTTTGAGAATTGTATAAGGTAGGAAAATACAGCTACTTATCATACGAAGTAATGTGTTCGAACTACGGTTTGACACCGACAACTTTTAATCTAGAGTAAAATAAAGTATTATGGCCATGATCATTCTACCAATTGGAATACAAATATTTTTGTTGTATCAATCAGAGGTAAAAAAAATAATATGGGCAATGTGAAAATTCTTTCAGCTGATCCGCGTTTTAGATGTTTTTAATCAAGCATTATGACTATAAGTAAAAATTGTAACAGTTCATCAGAACCTGAGGTCTTATCTGCTCTCCCCTTTGCCAGTATAATAAAGATTCGATTTTGAAACCAACCGGTAAATAATTTCGTAAAAAAATGTAAAATGAAAATGGGGATGAAATCTTCTTATGGGTATAAATTTTGGCTTCTTAGAATTATTTGTAGAGGAGGCCTTTCAATAGTTCCTTTTTTAAAGATAAAAAAGGAGTAGTCCATTAACCTTCAGATTAGCAACTATTTGATTTTTGGAGTGTTGCTAAAGCAACAACTTCCTATGTTGCCATCTGTTTCAATAGATAACACTACGAATTTCTAAACACATTTAGATATATTTGAGTTGTGTAGCCTGCAAAAAGTTCCACATCTTTTCATTTAACACATCGTTACCCAAGAATTTTTTAAAGCAATAGGGAGTTACACATGTGACCAGATAAAAAGTTTGATTAATTCAAGCTATAATATGTTTTCAAATGGAAAAACTGAGAAAAAATGCAGAGCTTACCGATATTTTTATCGTGCCGATGTCAACTGAATCATCGAGGTGCAATTGACAAAACCACCGAATACTATCTTTCCCAAAGTTTCATGAGCTTCAATTTGCCGTGGAAATACTCAATTTCAGATAATTAAACCATT